>JBAKBP010006881.1:0-105622 GCA_037953745.1 Lithodes maja
ACCCTCTTTCACCCCCTCACCAGTCTTGTTCACCCTCTACCCCCCTCTTTCACCACCTCACCACCCTCTTTCACCACTCCACCACCCTCTTTCACCACCTCACCACCCTCTTTCACCCCCTAACCAGTCTTTCACCATCTCACCACCCTCTTTCACCCCCTCACCACCTCACTACCCTTTTCACCACCTCACCACCCTCTTTCACCACCTCACCACCTCACCACCCTCTTTCACCACCTCACCCCCCTCTTTCACCACCTCACCCCCCTCTTTCACCACCTCACGACCCTCTTGCACCACCTCACTCTTTCACCACCTCACCCCCCTCTTTCATCCCCTCACCACCCTTTTTCACCACCTTACGACCCTCTTGCACCACTCCACACCTTTCACCACTCCACACGTTTCACCATTCCACACCTTGCACCACTCCACACCTTGCACCACTCCACACCTTTCACTACTCCAAACCTTGCACCACTCCACACCTTTCACCACTCCACACCTTTCACCACTCACCTCCTTCCCACTGTACCAATTTATCTACTCTCGGGCCTTTCACCGCTCATAACTTAATACGGTACCGGTACGTCTCTTCATTCCACGGCTTCACACCACTACGGTACGGTACCTTTTGCACCATAACACATAACACCCTCATATACCTTTCCATCGCGCCTTCTGTGATTCTGGAATGTCTTGCACACTATCCCACACCCACTCTCTGTATCATATATATACCTCACCAGTTCTGCAACACTAAAATCCTACCTACCGTACTGTACTTTATTTTTACTACCGATACTACTACTACTACTACTGCTGCTATTACTACTCTCTCTCTCTCCTCCCCTCCACACACACACACACACACACACACACACACACACACACACACACACACACACACACACACACACACACACACACACACCTTCCCCCCCCCCCCCCCCCTGTCAGCTCTGAGGCCCCGAAATAGCGACCGGAGAAGCCTTACACATATATTATTCCCGCTGACCCGACTCTCTTGTGTGGCCTTGCTGACTAGCCTACTTACTCCCTTGTAAAGGAATAGCGGCAAGGGGAGGAGGAAGAGGAAGAAGTAGTCGGGGATTTGTATTGACTTAAGGGGAGACGGACCTTTTTATCTATTAATTAATTTGTTCCTTTACTTCTTAGTTTTCTCGCTAGACCTCCATCAAGCTTAGAAAAACACCTCCCTAGACCCCTCATCAAGATAGATTTGTACATTTTTCGGTAGAAAAATGTCCCGGCCGAAGGCCAATTCCTCTTAACATTTCAGGCTCGCTATCGCTCGCCAAGAAATAATCAACATCTAAATGGCACGAAAGGTCTTAAAATTGACAACGAAATGGGGCTAAAGGTGTTAAAATTGCCAAACTAATGTTCCGAACGTCTTATAATCTCAAAACAAATGGGGCTTAACACGAGGGAGAAAGGGGACCAGAAAAACGACCGATCTCCCCTTAACCTCAACCTTAATCTCGAGAGGGGAGATATGTCGTTTTTCTAGACCCCCTTTTCTACCTCCTGTTTAGACCCATTAGTTTTCAGATTTTAAGACGTTCGGCCCATTAGTTTGGCGATTTTAAGACTTTTCGCTACAACAACCTTAGCTTGCATACATTTGTTCAATCCCAGTAGTTCTATGCCTCTTAACCACAACGGCAACCCACCTCTGTACAAATGAACAACATCAACTAAGTGACACACCCATCCCATCAGTGTTCAAATTCTGGGCCGGTTTTCTGGACCACTTTCTCCCTCATGTTTAGCCATATTAGTTTTCAGATGTTAAGATGTTGGCCCCATTAGTTAGCCTAGTCGATTTTAAGACCTTTCGCCCCATTTCTTCGTCAATATTTTGACCTTTCGTGCTATTTAGGTGTCGACTTTTTCCCTGGCGAACGATAGTGAGCATGTAATGTTGGAAGACCCCGGGACATTTCATCTAGAAGGTGGATCTAATGGATGTTTTGTTTTTTAATTTGATGGAGGTCTAGGGAGGAAACTAGAAAAATAATGAATACGTGCAAAAATCGCCCAAAAAGTGAACCATCTCTCCTTAAGGGGAGGTTTTTAGTTTGGTCTCTGGATATCCATCAAGCTTAAGATTACACCCCCTTGAGCCCCTTTCAAGATAAATTTGTACATTTTTCGGTAGAAAAATGTCCCGGCTGATAGCCGATTTCTCTTAAATTACAGGCTCGCTATCGCTCGCCAGGATAAAATCGACACCTAAATGGCACGAAAGGTCTTAAAATTGACAGAGCTGGGTCGAAGGTTCTTAAAATCGTCAAAATAATGGGGCAAACGTCTTAAAATTAGAAAAGTAATGGGTCTAAACATGAGGGAGAAAGGAGTCAAGAAAAAACTCCCTCAAGTGGATATCTCCCCTTAAGCGCCGATAGTTCTAATGACCCACGACAACCTCAACAATAACCCATGTATCTTCAAATTAACAACAACAACAACAACAACAACTCAGACACACACACACACACACACACACACACACACACACACACACACACACACACACACACACACATCCCATCAATGTTTATATTTACCACCAATAGTTGTAATATAACCCTTAACAACCACAACCCACCTCTGCACAAATTAACAGCTACAACAACTACAACAGATCAGACACACACACAATCCATCAATCTTCAAAATAAACACCAATAGTTTTAAGGGGAGGTATTTAGTTGATTCCCTAGACTTCCATCAAACTTAAAATTACTCCCCCTAGACCCTCTTTCAAGATAAATTTGTACCTTTTTCGGTAGAAAAATGTCCCGGCCGAAGGCCGATTCCCCTCAAATTACAGGCTCGCTATCGCTCGCCAGGAAAAAATAGACACCTAAATGGCACGAATGGTCTTAAAATTGATAGAAATGGAGCGAGGGTTCTTAAAATAGCCAAACTAATGGGGCGAACGTCTTAAAATCTCAAAAGCAATGGGGCTAAACATGAAGGAGAAAGGGGTCCAGAAAAAAAAAAAATCCAGGTGGAAATCTCTCCTTAATATAACCCTTAACAACCACAATCCACCTCCGCACAAATTAACAACAACAACAACAGGTCAGACACACACACACACACACACACACACACACACACACACACACACACACACACACACACACACACACACACACACACACACACAACCCATCAGTCTTCAAAATAACCACCAGTAGTTCAACCCTTAAGGGAACCCACCTCGCTTTTTTCGCTTTCTCTCCCTCTCACTCTTTGGCTTGTATCCATTCGGCCCCATTCAGCGTACTGTTTTAAGACGTTTACCCCCATCCAGGTGTCAATATTTTCCTGGCGAGCGGTAGCGAGCCAGCATATTTTTATTTTTGTTTTGACAGCAAGCTAAATTTGTAAATTTTTCGACAGAAAAATTTCTCCGGCGAAGCCGGATTTCTCCATACAATAATGGCTCGCTATCGCTCGCCAGGAAGAAATCGACACCTAGATGGGGATAAACGTCTTAAAATAGTTGGCTGAATTTGGCCGAATGGATACAAGCCAGAGAAAGAGAGAAAAGTAGAGAAAAATAAAAAAAAGCCGGTGACCCCCCTTAAAAACCACAACTGCAACCCACCACTGTACAAATTAACAACTATAACAACAACAACAACTCAGACACACACACACACACACACACACACACACACACACACATCCCATCAGTGTTCAAATTAAGCGGCGATAGTTCACTGGACAGCCAATAGCGATGACCAATATATTTCGCCTAATGTCCAATATATTCTGAAATACTGGTGACTAAACGGTGGCAGCGGCGGCGGCCGTTCAATAATTCGGGACCTGACGTGGGATATTTCTATTAAACGCTGAATTATAGGGTTACCGCGGCGGGGTTGGCTAGTTAGTTTAGAGAGAGAATGTGTGTTAGAGTTAGTGATTGAGAGAGTGAGTGAGTATATTAATTATATTTGTTCATGTAGGAACCTAGAACTGTAATCCTATATACAGTACCGGTATGTGTATTAGTACCTCATAGAACAAGTCTTTTGCTTTAATGAATAAATATTGACAATAAAAATGAACTTATCTTGAAAACACTCTGGAATCATTCGACTCCTACAGGTGCTTCTTCAACTGAATAATATCGTCTAGTGATAGCCAGAAAAAACGAAAAGGGTTAAGCCTTATTTCTGATCTCAGGTTCCATAGGCATTATAGGAGCTAATTTCCTTCCTCTTTCTCACCTCCATCTAATAAGGTCCGTTTGTTCATTGAGTACGGTAGCCGACCAGTAGGCCTAAGCCTAAAGCTCTCCCCAGCCACATTTGGAGTTTGTTAACCCTTTCAGTAAGTCGAAATTGTTACCATTATTAGCCTATATTTTATTTTGGATAACACTTAATGGGAGATGGTTCACTTTTTGGTCGATTTTTGCATGTATTCATTATTTTTCTAGTTTCCTCCCTAGACCTCCATCAAAATTAAAAAAAAACATCCATTAGATCCCCCTTCTAGATTAATTTGTACATTTTTCGGTAGAAAAAATTCCCGGCCTAAGGCCGGTTCTTCCAACATTACAGGCTCACTATCGTTCGCCAGGGAAAAAAATCGACACCTAAATAACACAAAAGTTCTAAATATTGACGAAGAAATGGGTCGAAAGACGGTCTTAAAATCGACTAACTAATGGGGCAAACATCTTAACATCAGAAAACTAATGGGGCTAAACATGAGGGAGAAAGTGGTCCAGAAAAGCGGCCCATTCCCCCTTAACGATATAATTTAGTTTAGAGATGAAATCACGTAGTCAAGCATAAACATGCTTCGATAACTTCGATAAGTCACGTAGTCAAGAGTAATAAATATGCTTCGATAACTTCGATAAGTCACGTAGTCGAGAGTAATAAACATGCTTCGATAACTTGCTTTGTTGTAATAGGAAAATTGCCCGACTACCGGTACATGATTTAACTTTGATAGGATAATGGATATTGAAAAAATAAGGGTTAAGCTTTTTGTTTTCTTCCTAATTTCTATTACCGGTATATAATTGTACAGTTGGAGAATAGAGGCGCTCACAATTTAAGCCACATAGGCTATCCGAAAATTAAATGATTTGTCTGGTTAATTGCTAGCCATGAGCCATAATGACTAGCCATCATCTTGCTACGGCTCATTTGAAAGTAATTACTGTTTCAATCTGCTGATTTTGGATGGCCTCGTTAAGCAAATATAAACTTTTGAATATATACACTTGTGCCTCATGTCGATCCATTTATCCCATTAACACAGTATCCGCATCTGTGAGCTTGCCTATTAACTCAAGTCACAGTTATCATTGAGTTTCCCTCGCTCTGCTCTTCAATAATGGCTGTCAAGTGTTGAATTAGTGTGTAAATTTAGACGCGTATTTGACAGGCTTGTACATTACTACTAAATTGAGCTTGGTCAGGGAAGCAGACCAGAACGGCCACACTCCTATAACGGTCATTACCCAAAGGCCATAATCCTAAATACTATATCAAGTTAGGCTAAATCAGACTGGGATTGATTATGTTAGGGTTAGTTAGGTCAGGTTAGATTATGTGTAGTTAGATTGTGGTCATTCTAGTTGTGGCCATTTTGGAGTGTGGCCGTTTCAACTTGACATCCATATAAGTATTGAATTAATGTCTTTCTTATTATAGTAAAAAGAACCAGGCATCGTATTGTCACTTTTTTTTTACCAATTGTTCTTTTAAGATTTGTTGTTGCTTGTTTTCCTTACTGCTGTGTTCAGCATGCATTTCAGTTAAGTTGTCGAGTTTCACATATTTTATTGACACCAAACAGAGGAAGCCCCGCTAATTTATGTATCTAAAGCATGTAATTTCCAAAGTCATATCCACTACAATTCTAAGATAACTGCCTCGGAAAAATGACCTATATATATATATATATATATACACCTATACCGGCCATTGTAAATGTACCGGTAACTAAAAAAACGGCAAAAGTTTACCCGGTACAGTATGCAAAATGTTAACCCATAATTTCTTCATTTTTTCCTAAGTGTAGAGAAAGAAGTACCGGTAATTGTCAAACTAATACAACACAAATTGAAAAGGCATAACGCATTATTTTATAAGTCTACAGAATATGAAGTCAGTATACAACTAATGCAAAAACAATAGCATAGACATACAGTAGGCCTATATGTTGAATACAATATATGAAAATAACATACAATATACAGCAAAAAAAAAAAAAAAAAAAAAAAAAAAAAAAAAAAAAAAAACACTTCCCCGTCCACTCCACACAAGTAGTTCCTGTAGTGTGAGGGGTCCCTGCTACTGTGTTGTAATGTCTGCCAGATGTTGAAGGGGGGAGGGGCCAGTTTTCTGGACCACTTTCTCCCTCATGTTTAGCCCCATTCGTTTTCAGATGTTAAGAAGTCTGCCCCATTAGTTAGTCGATTTTAAGACCTTTTGCCCAATTTCGTCGTCAATATTTAGACCTTTCGTGCTATTTAGGTGTCTATTTTGTTTTCCCCCCTGGCGAACGTTAGTGAGCCTGTAATGTTGGAAGAACCGGCCGGGACATTTTTCTACCGAAACATGTACAAATTAATCTAGAAGGGGGATCTAATGGATTTTCTGTTTTTTTTAATTTGATGGAGATCTAGAGAGGAAACTAGAAACATAATGAATACATGCAAAAATCGCCCAAAAAGTGAACCATCTCCCCTTAAGAAGGTGTTGAACTGTTAGAGAAGCAGTTGAAAGACTAGCTGTATTATGCAAACATATCCTTAAAATTAACAATAGGTTAACCTTAAATTAGCACCATCGAAAACCCTATTCAATAATACGGTTCCTGGCTTTGTTTAACCTTTTCATTACAATATAGAAAATCACAAATACCGGTAACTATACTCTGTTTTATTTCATCTGACGGTAAATTGAATCCCTTAGCAGCTAATTTATCGATACTTAATGTTGAAATATGAAACCACTATGTCTCTGCGGTACATTAAGACCAAGTTTATATAATTACCACCATATTTCACTAAACAATCTTCTAAATAACTGAACAAATCTTGATAGGAACTTTGCAATTTAACGTCAGTTGAAAAGAAACAAGGTATAGGCTAGTATTGTCCACGGCTATTTCGGTTCATTTCCAACCCGTTCACTCCGCACACGTAGTTCCTGTACAGTGGCATGGGTAAGTCCAGGGCAAACCAAACCAAAGCCGAGTTCATTATTATTAGTCTTTATTATATTGTAAATGTATAGCTAAAATTATGGTTTATAGTTCAAATAATGTCCTTGAAAGTTATAAAATGGCCAAAATAATGCTATGCCATGTTAATTTTCCTATAATCCTTTCCATAATCATTCAGGTCTTCACACAAAATTGCTCCGGTTTGACACCCTGGGTAAGTCAGAGGTCGCTTTAGCTCTGAAGTAACGTGTGCTTGATGTTAAATGAGGTGCAGTAGTGTAGAGAGAAAACCCGTTAACCTATCAATTCACTCGGTACGGTAGCTGTATTGGCTAAATATATCAAGTACCGGTATTTTGATTGTTAGGTATGGAAAGCAAGGTTGTCATATTTGATCGTTTCTGTCTTAGTTTCCACCAGCCGAGATTTCTTTATGCACTAAAATCCACCCCTGGTATCCCCTAAGTACCCATGCCAAGTTTTGTACCCATAGCCCGAAGGGTCTGTAGGATAGAGGGACACAAACGGACTAAAAAGCTATATTACTGTCTCTATATACTGTATATATACTGTATATAATTATACTGTATATGTTTATGTACTGAAGTGTAATAATGTAAAGAAGTACCGGGTACCGTACCCTTGTTCTTGTGAACTTGGGACCATACTTGATTTCACGTACTGCATAGGTCTCATATTTCCAGAATTTATGCTATTATTATAAAACAACAAAAATCTTAGTTCTGTATTAATATCTTCGAACACGACATTTGAATACGCCCCACGCTTGGTCTACCAGCTAAAATTCTAAGCGGCTCTGAAGTCAAATTTAATAAGCTACAATAAAATATATTATCGATGTTTTCAGATTGTATTGGTACCGTGCACAAATCTTCGCTCTCTTGTTTATTTTCGCCACTACACGAGTACTTTTTGTAGTTTTAATTGAACCTTGTCAACCGGATGAAGTGTTTTTCGACATGTTGGGACTGCTATTAATAATTATGTTAGGCCAAACGATTTCACTTTAGATTGCGCTTTTTGTGTTCTCTAATTACAAGATATTTACAGAACACACAGTACTGTATATAGCGGATTAAAAGATAATATTATTAAAGCTAAACATTAATTAGAGAGCCTATGGTAAGGACAATATTGAAGATAATTGCAATAGTCGTATGGTACATTCAAAATACAGTACCGGTATCGCGAATATGAAAACTAAAGTTAAAGCATTCCTCTTTCCCTCCCACCCACATACTTGGTTGGGTCTTCAGTACACCACCCTTGTATACATCCCACTTTAAACCACGCCCACCTCCCTCCTCCCCACCCACACGCCCACGCATCGCTCTTCTTCTCCTCTAGTCCCACCCACACCCACCCACCCACACATTCGCATTTTCGTTCCATCTCCTCGGTACAGCTCTTCACCCATCACGTCTCCTCCTCCTCTCTCACTAAGTCTTCCTGGTCTCCCTTCACTCTCTCACATCCCATCCACATATTCGCACTCTCACATATTCCCACTCCCATATACGGCACGGTACAGCTCTTCACCCATCACGTCTCTCTTTCTATCCCACTTATTAGTCTTCCCCTTCTCACTTCACTCTTCCACATACCATCCACATAACTCCCTCCCTCACACATACCCGCACTCCCACATACGGCATGGCACACTTCTTCACCCATCACGTCTCCTTCTTCTCTCCCACTAAGTCTTCCCATTCTCCCTTCTCTCTCCCACATCCCATCCACATATCCCCACTCCCACATACGGTACGGCACACCTCTTCACCTATCACGTCTCTCCTCCTAACCCACTAACTCTTTCCTGTCTTCCTTCACTCCCACATCCCATCCACATATCCACACTCCCACATACAGCTCTTGTGACGCATGTCGAGTATGAGCATGCTGTACAGAACGCCCAGTCAGGCCCCACTCTCGCTAGGATCGTCAGGGCAGGAACTTTGGCTGTAGTCTGTGTAGAGTTTCCTAACTCAGTTTATGTGAACCGTTGTACTATAAGTATTATCATTATGTATTTTGTTTTCTTCTAAGTCAACGAGTTCTATTTTATATCATTAGATATAAGTATTGTGTGTGGGACTTATATACAATGATGAGAGAGAGAGTTACGTAACGGGGATCAGTGAGTACGCCACGCGGGCCGGTAGGCCTAATTCCCTCCTCCTTCCTCCCTTCCTCCCTTTCAGCGCGTGGGAAGTTCTTTGTCGATCCCAGATTGAGAGAGTATATGACGTCATGATTGCCAGTGGGCGGTCCTTAGTGTTGGCGATATGCTCGCTACAGGGCCGAGTATAAAAAGAGAGGTCCTCGCCACAATTCTTCAGAACTCATCAGGCAAAGCGACCTCTCATATCCCTTGCAACTATCGATATTCTTCCGACTGATGTGAACTTTCTCTACTCTCTGAACAGCCTATTTTCTTCTCTTCTCGTCCCTTTTTAACCAATGACCCCTTTGGTGCAGATTTAGTCAGCCAAAGTATTATCGCTTGAGTTCTCACGAGATAAGTGCCTGTTAGATAGCCTATTTTTGGAAGGGTTAACTAGAATAGGATTGATTGATGTTTGTTGCACTCGTATATGTATTTCCCTGTGTGCGATTATTCATGTTCCTGTTTTCTGCTGGTTTAGGCAATGCTAGACTGGGATAGGGTTTCTGAGTTGTGATTTCCTATGAGTACTAGGTTGCGGTTGAACCAGTACAATTGCAACGGAGACGTGGAACGCCTAGGTGGTCTTTCTGACTGTGTACCGTGGGAGTTTAGCACTGTGTTGCGAGTGAGGGCTTTTGCCTGTGCCACCCAACACTGTGCTATCTCATTTGCTTGACTTTGAGAGGATCGCCAGGAGAGAACCAGATACTAGTGATCTGGATCTCTCAAGAGAGCATCCCGTCAATTACCGTAATTTGGCCGCACAGTCTTAAGGACCTCGCTAGGCTACGAGCCGCTTGCTCAGCCATTGTCTCTTAACCTTAGATATCCCAGCTAGACTTTGCTCGACCAGCAGATACAGTATAGTATTGAAGCTTCTCTTTATGTATATTATTGTTTAAGCACTATTGATTTCATGTGTGGCACGCTTAGCTACTTCAGAGATTAGTGGCCCACGAGCACAATCTTAGTAGGCTATTGCCAGTGCATTGTCGGAGTACTTCTTCTTAATGTTTGCCATATCCTATTGCTTATTCTTATAATTCTTCTTATGTCAATTTAAAGCCTTTAATTACCAGTGAGTTATTCATTAAATTGCTGTTCAAAATCCGATACTTACTTCTTATGAGTATTCGAGAAGCATCTAACTTATCAGAAGATTCCTTGCTTGATGCTCGAGGACTATTGTTTAACGTAACGTAATAGTGCCGATCCGAAGTAGAGGGTGGAGGACTTCTTAAGTTCTTAGTTCAAGGGTGGATTACTTCGGCTTCGGCCAACACTATTCTTTAGTGTTGTAGTACTTTCTTCTTTGTTTGATTGTTGACCAGACTAGATAACTCCCGTCTTGTTATTAGTCTGTTGTGTGAAACGCTAGTACCGAGTTCTTGTATACCCCGTTATAGCAGATAGAACTCTGGAGGGTAGTGGCGTTTTTTGTTCGGCTGGCAGTACTCTGGGGTTGGGATCGTGTGTTTCCGTTGTGGCAGCGAGCCATACTCGAGTCCTGTGTAAGAGCCCTAGTGTACCCGAGTGCCCGGTCGTAACAAATGGCGACCTTGCTTAGGATTTTGTGAACAGTATAATTTTTTTTGCAGAGTTGTACAACATTTGTTTGTTGGTACTTTAGCGTACATATTGAAGAATATTTTTTTTTGTAAGGCAATTAGGAGAGCATTTAAGAGACTCCAGTTAATTTAGTAATTAGTGCTTGCATAAGGGAGTTTAACACTTTTGTCTCGAGAATTTTTTGGTGAACTTCAGTATGTCGGGCCCTAGTACTGACGAGGAGCGAGAGATGCTAAGTGAGGAGGTGCCGTTAGTAACTAGTGAGGAGGATGCTAGACTTTTTGTGAGTAAGCAGTACCATGTGACGGAGGAGAGGCTGACTGGGGTGAATGTTTATGGCTTGCACCTGATAGCCAAGGTTTTGGGTCTATCCAATGTAGGAGGGATGTCCAAGGGGGAGCTGATTTCCTGGGTGTTGCGTGGGCGACATGGGGTTTCGGAGGAGAGGGCGTTTGGGGGGGTTCCTCCCCAGATCCCCTCTCACTCGACTCCCACAGTGCCGTCCACTCAGTTGCCGGAGGTTAGCACTCTCCCACAGAGGGATGAGAATTGGAAGATTGGAGTGCCCTCGGGCGGTGCGTATGGTGGTTCCCCAGTTCTTGCCCCCCCTCCTTCAGTAGTGGCAGCTCCCTCTTCCGGCCTGTCTCCTGAGATGATATTTAAACTCGAGCTTGCTAAAATGGAGAATGAGGCTAGGAAGCAGGAGATGGAGAATGAGTCTAGGAGGCATGAGAAGGAGATTGAGGCTGAGATTAGGAGGCATGAGATTGAGGCTAGGAAGCAGGAGAATGAGACTAGGAGGCACGAGGCTGAGCTTAGGTACGACTCAGAGAAATATTGTGCTCAAATAGACTTAGATAAGACTCGTGCAGAGTCGACAGGGATTCGGATGGGCCGGGAGGGCCAAGTAAGAGAACAGTCCTCGTCTCACTTAGTCAAATTGGTGCCGGCATTTAGTGAAACTGAAGTCACAGAATTTTTTAATCGTTTTGAGAAGAAGTGTAGGGAGCATAATTGGCCTGAAGAGAAGTGGGCAGCTCTGGTCTCCTCAAGACTTACGGGTAAGGGTCTGAAGGCTTATGATGCACTGCCTTTAGAGTCTTGCATTGACTACCCAGTATTGAAGAGAGCTGTCCTACGGGCATACGAGTTGCAACCAGAAACATATCGATTGAAGTTTCGGGGTGTTACGAAGACTAGGGAGGCGACCTTTCTTGAACATGCCCGGGACTTAAAAGATGCACTTGCTAACTGGACACGTTCTGAGAAAGCTGAGACGGCCGAACAGTTGACTGAGCTGTTTCTGCTCGAGCAGTTTTATAAGTGTACTGGTGCAGATATGACTTTAACTATTAAAGAAAAGAACCCTAAAACTCTACAGGAGGCAGCTGAGATGGCTGACCTCCGGCTATCATTAATTCGTGGGTGCGGGTCTGCCCAGCGTAGTGAGGCAGGTAACAAGGGGCGTGACACCCCACCCCCCCGAGTTAGTGATATACATTATGCAAACAAGTACAAGAGCTATGATACCAAGACTGACCACAAGACTAACACCGTCCCATTTAAGAAGGGGCCGGGCCCTTCCCAGTACCAAGGGAAGCCCAGAGGGGAGTTGGAGTGTTATCTTTGTCATGAAAAGGGGCACTTTGCAAGAGTCTGTCCTAGCAAACCACCTACAGCCGCTGTGTCTTTGGCCTGCAACATTGGTGTGTCTCCGAAGTCTTCTGAGTTTGCCCGGGGCAGTTCGTCAGAGGCTGAGGCACAGCCAATGCAGAAACACCTGAGAGGCTCGAACCCTGCTCAGGATGTTTTTTGCGACCATAGAGGACGGGGTTGCGTGATGTGGGCGGGGCGCAAGCATGGAGTAGAGGTCTTGCGTGATACAGGTGCTTCCCAGACTCTGATGAACAATTTGACTGGCTACCCTATAAATGCGGCTCGGGTGGTAGTGGTGCAGGGTATTAATGCAACTCGGTCATACCCGCTGGTGCGGTTGGAGTTGGAGGTGGATGGTGTGGCACGTGAATTGGATGTCGGGATTGTGGAGAAACTGCCAGTGGAGGGCGTCGACCTTCTTCTCGGCAACGACTTTGCAATGCCCGCTTCTGAGGTTCTACCCTTAGTCGTTGCCGAGAGGCCGGCCGACGTGAGTAGGGAAGAGCAAGAGTGTGTCGAGCGGTGCCAGGCACAACCCATGGCGTGTGTTGTCACCCGAGCTCGGGCAGATAAAGTGTCACAGCCTAGTCCTCCGTCTTCAGACCAGCAGAGGAACGATCAACAGGAGGAGGCTAAAGCTGGAGTTGGTTTTAAGAGTTTTGACTCGGCGGCTCTCCTGGGTGATTTAGTATTGGCACCTATGTTGGAGTCTGGAGAGGCCCCAGGACCTGTCACAGCTAGTGAGGAGGTAGGGCCGGAAGAGACTCCGAGGCAGCAACGTTGCACACGGAGAGAAAAAAGGGTTGCTCAGTTTGATATTGGGGGAGGACTTGGGTTGCTTCGGAAGCATCTAGACAGGTTGGTTCCCTCAGATATTTGTAAACTGCAGTTGGAGGATCCGGAAGTTCAGAAGTGTGGTAATGGTGCTGTCGAGATTAAACACGAGGACGGGGAAGCATGTCATGTGAACCTGTTGGAGGAGTTTGTGAGGCAACCACCTGAGCAGCCTACTGTCCCTGCGTTGGTCTGCCGCGGCCAAGGTGGAGAAGGAGAGGGGGGTAGTAGGGCACAGGTGGAGGAGAGAAGGGATTGTCATGTCTCGGCGGAGCAGTGGGCGGGGGACACGAGTCTGGTGGCTGTGGAAGCGCTAGAGCACCTGCCTGAGCAGCAGTGTGCAGCACTCCAGCACCAGCTCGGTTCATACCCCACTGGTTGTGCCGAGCCCCTGAGTCTCACAACTCGGGCGGTGCAAGATGTTCCACGGGCAGGTCACGTGACTGTTGAAAGACCGTTAGCCTCGTTGTTTCGGTGGTTTAAGGTGGGCGACGAGGCTTTGGCATGGTTGCCAGGTCAGGGTCGACCCATGGCTGCCAAGGGTGGTGGTCAAAAGGAGGACATTGAGCAGATTGGTAAGGTCGGCTGTGGTATCGCAGTGCCCGGTCGTCGCATAGCCTCCCAATGCTGCTCTAGTCTAATGCAACAGCCCTACCATAGACCGACTGTATCTGGCCATGTCTCTAAAAGCGGTGATGCTGAGCAGGCAGATGTCGTCACAAGGAATGTGGGGGTGCGCATGTACGGTATCGGCGGGGAAGCCTTAGCAATAATGAACTGTGGGAGTGACTGCACAGGTGGTACTGATTGTCCCTCTCATGACCTGGCTGTTCTAGGGACGAAGGTGGAGAAGGAGGGAGACTACAGGTTAGAAGCTGCGGTCTCGGCTGGGTTGTGGGAGGGCACTAGGCATGTTGTTCGTGGAGACAGTGCAAGGCAGTTGTTTACTAGGCTATGGCAGTACTTTCGCATGTTTGTTGCTTCTCCAGGCCTGATGTACGGGGTAGAATCCGACATGCAGGCTGGAGATAGTGCAAGGCTCAGTTTGATTCCCTGCCGTATAAATCCTGCTCGACAGCCTGTGGTGCAAGCAGAGCTGGATTGCGTGTGGACGGGGGATCTGAGGGATGAGGAATGTCGTGAGTGGTCGTTGCTTGTAACTTTGTCCGAGCGTGCTAAAGAGGTATGTGGTTTTGTTGTGGACGGGAGTACCTACCAGTGCAATGTTGTGCCTGACGGACTTAAGAATGCACCAGCAACGTGTCAGAGCCTGATGAATGAAAGTGAAAAGGACAATGATGCGCTGGGGCATTTCGAGATCTATGTTCCAGCCTATGGTCCGGTCGGTGTAGTTTACCCAGATCATTACCCTCTCGAGATCTTGGACCAGTTTCACAATCGGAATATGAGGCTGACCAGGTGGTCACTAAGGTTATTGGTATATAACCTGGACATAAGCCATATTGCCGGTTGTGACAACGAGGTTGCATGTGGTCGTTCAGGGGTATATGATCCTGGGTAAATTGACACACGGGTAGCCTCCTGCTTTGGTTTGAGTAGTATTTTGCGCTTGGTGCTTGTTGGCTCGCGGTTGTAGCCCAGCGTATTGGGTCGTAAAGCAGGAGTTGAGCGTTTGGTATAGAAGAAAAAAAAAGGCTGCCCTTATAGTGCAGCCGGAAAAAAACATATTAAAATATAAAAATCATATAAAAACTTTCTTTTTGATGAAGATAATTGTATAAGTTTGTCATAGCCTATAAGGTTTGAGTAGTCCACGAACTATCAAACGGCTGAGCTGCTGTAAGCTCGCTCTGGGAGCATGATATTATGTCTTTTACTATTGTTGGGAGGAGTTATGAAATATGAATTTTTTTTTTTTATAAGATGTGTTTTAGTGATAAACTCAGCGTTGTTTTAGTGCCATGCGGTCGCTGGGTGTGAGGGGTTTGATGGGGTTCTGTATATCAGATTTTAGCTCAGGGTTGAGCAAGTAAAATCTTGGGGGAGGTGTGACGCATGTCGAGTATGAGCATGCTGTACAGAACGCCCAGTCAGGCCCCACTCTCGCTAGGATCGTCAGGGCAGGAACTTTGGCTGTAGTCTGTGTAGAGTTTCCTAACTCAGTTTATGTGAACCGTTGTACTATAAGTATTATCATTATGTATTTTGTTTTCTTCTAAGTCAACGAGTTCTATTTTATATCATTAGATATAAGTATTGTGTGTGGGACTTATATACAATGATGAGAGAGAGAGTTACGTAACGGGGATCAGTGAGTACGCCACGCGGGCCGGTAGGCCTAATTCCCTCCTCCTTCCTCCCTTCCTCCCTTTCAGCGCGTGGGAAGTTCTTTGTCGATCCCAGATTGAGAGAGTATATGACGTCATGATTGCCAGTGGGCGGTCCTTAGTGTTGGCGATATGCTCGCTACAGGGCCGAGTATAAAAAGAGAGGTCCTCGCCACAATTCTTCAGAACTCATCAGGCAAAGCGACCTCTCATATCCCTTGCAACTATCGATATTCTTCCGACTGATGTGAACTTTCTCTACTCTCTGAACAGCCTATTTTCTTCTCTTCTCGTCCCTTTTTAACCAATGACCCCTTTGGTGCAGATTTAGTCAGCCAAAGTATTATCGCTTGAGTTCTCACGAGATAAGTGCCTGTTAGATAGCCTATTTTTGGAAGGGTTAACTAGAATAGGATTGATTGATGTTTGTTGCACTCGTATATGTATTTCCCTGTGTGCGATTATTCATGTTCCTGTTTTCTGCTGGTTTAGGCAATGCTAGACTGGGATAGGGTTTCTGAGTTGTGATTTCCTATGAGTACTAGGTTGCGGTTGAACCAGTACAATTGCAACGGAGACGTGGAACGCCTAGGTGGTCTTTCTGACTGTGTACCGTGGGAGTTTAGCGCTGTGTTGCGAGTGAGGGCTTTTGCCTGTGCCACCCAACACTGTGCTATCTCATTTGCTTGACTTTGAGAGGATCGCCAGGAGAGAACCAGATACTAGTGATCTGGATCTCTCAAGAGAGCATCCCGTCAATTACCGTAATTTGGCCGCACAGTCTTAAGGACCTCGCTAGGCTACGAGCCGCTTGCTCAGCCATTGTCTCTTAACCTTAGATATCCCAGCTAGACTTTGCTCGACCAGCAGATACAGTATAGTATTGAAGCTTCTCTTTATGTATATTATTGTTTAAGCACTATTGATTTCATGTGTGGCACGCTTAGCTACTTCAGAGATTAGTGGCCCACGAGCACAATCTTAGTAGGCTATTGCCAGTGCATTGTCGGAGTACTTCTTCTTAATGTTTGCCATATCCTATTGCTTATTCTTATAATTCTTCTTATGTCAATTTAAAGCCTTTAATTACCAGTGAGTTATTCATTAAATTGCTGTTCAAAATCCGATACTTACTTCTTATGAGTATTCGAGAAGCATCTAACTTATCAGAAGATTCCTTGCTTGATGCTCGAGGACTATTGTTTAACGTAACGTAATAGTGCCGATCCGAAGTAGAGGGTGGAGGACTTCTTAAGTTCTTAGTTCAAGGGTGGATTACTTCGGCTTCGGCCAACACTATTCTTTAGTGTTGTAGTACTTTCTTCTTTGTTTGATTGTTGACCAGACTAGATAACTCCCGTCTTGTTATTAGTCTGTTGTGTGAAACGCTAGTACCGAGTTCTTGTATACCCCGTTATAGCAGATAGAACTCTGGAGGGTAGTGGCGTTTTTTGTTCGGCTGGCAGTACTCTGGGGTTGGGATCGTGTGTTTCCGTTGTGGCAGCGAGCCATACTCGAGTCCTGTGTAAGAGCCCTAGTGTACCCGAGTGCCCGGTCGTAACACTCTTCATCCATCACATCTCTCCTTCTCTCCAACTAAGTCTTCCCTGTCTTCCTTTACTCTCCCACATCCCTTCCACATTGCTCCCTCCCTTACACATAGCCGCACACCCACATATAGTACGGTACGTCTCTTCACCCATCACATCTCTACTTCTCTCCCACTAAGTCTTCCCTGTCCCCCTCCACTCTCCCACCGTCCCTAAAAGTTCCATGTCCCCAACCCTTTGATGCCTGGTTAGGGTTTTTCACATCACCATCACAAACATGGCCCCAGCCTCACTCAACTTGGGAAGGGAGAGTCAACATACGGAACGTTACGCAGAGTTGTATAGATACACGAACTGTACAGACCTTCCGTTCCCTACTATATTTGATTTTTTTTTTTTTTATATAAACATGGCGGATATTTTACTCCCTTAGCAGCTCATTTATCGATAACTGATGGAAAATATGAAACTGCTATGTCTCTGCATCGTATCATTGCCAAGTTTTCGTAATTAATAGCTTATTTGGCTATAAAATCGTTGTAATAGCTGAATAATTGAGATGGGATTAATCTAATTTCTCGCCAGCTTGATACAAATAGACTATAGGCTAAGCAGTCCGACCTTAGGTTTATAGTACGGTACCGGTAGTATTGTAGTTGTTGTCATGAAGACAAAAGTTGTCAGGCAAAGGATAAACATTTTCTACATGGAAATTCATAATAACGATTAAAGGTATAAGTTATATAGGGCCTTCACTCTAAAGTATTTGGTATGAAATGAATAATTACAGTTTCCATAATAATCTACCTATTTAAGCGTATATTGATGGTATTAAACCCATCTAATACAAGGATAGAATGGGAAATCATTGTTAGTACCGGTATGCCTAGTTATCTTCGTGGTGCAATGCATAAGTGTGTTGATTTTCGATGTGAGCATCCTAGGTTCGAATCCCCGGACTGCCACACGTGTTTGTTAAATTCATTAATCGAGTTTAGGAGTAAAGTTGGTTGGTGGAGAGAACATAATAATACAGGCAAATCACTGTTAGTATATCCAATGATCTAATACCTCTTTCATACCCATGATTTAATACCTCTTTCATACCCATGATTTAATACCTCTTTCATACCCATGATTTAATACCTCTTTCATACCCATGATTTAATACCTCTTTCATACCCATGATTTAATACCTCTTTCATACCCATGATTTAATACCTCTTTCATACCCATGATTTAATACCTCTTTCATACCCATGATTTAATACCTCTTTCATACCCATGATTTAATACCTCTTTCATACCCATGATTTAATACCTCTTTCATACCCATGATTTAATACCTCTTTCATACCCATGATTTAATACCTCTTTCATACCCATGATTTAATACCTCTTTCATACCCATGATATTAACATTGTAGTCAGTTACAGGTACTGTTTTTGTTTTTTATATTACTCCAGCTTCCTCGAGATAAATAACCAGTCTAATTTATAACATGTCAACTGTAATGTTCTCTACCACCTTCCCCATTCAGTCACCTCACTTTAGATGAAAAACAAGATTCTTCTTCTTGGTTGTTCATTTTATGTCATTATTGATAGTAAACAGAACACGAGTTACCGGTACTTAGCCTATGTATTAATGTGTGTCAATACCTGCCAATATCACTTGATTACCTAACTTCATTTACGTTTATTCAGTAAGAATGAAATTGGTTTGTTTAGTCTTTGATGTGGCACTCATAATATGGTTTACTTCTCAGTGGAAAATTGAATCCCACATTGAAGAGTATTTATCAAATATGAGTGCCGGACTGTATAGCAACTTGTGTTGGTCTTGAGAGCTGAATAACGGTACTGTTACCGTACTTTTAATGTTTTCATTTATTAGAAACATTAGCCTATTTAACGAATCCATACGCTCTATTAACCTCAGGCTGCAGCTGCTGCCAATTGATCTGAGACATACATTGTATGTATACTGTATGTCGATATGCTGTATATACAGTACGGTATATATATATATATATATATATATATATATATATATATATATATATATATATATATATATATATATATATATACACGGTATATATATACCGGTATATACAGTATACATATATATATATATATATATATATATATATTATATATATATACATACATACACGTTATAGGCCTATACAGATAGCCTATTCAAATATAAAAACTCGGTTTTTATTTTTATTATTTATATTATTTTATTTTTTTATATATTCTTTCATTGCTGTTTTTCAAGACTGACATTCGCCAACGTTGAAGGGCATCTGCTATTTTTCCGACCACTCCTCCATTTGTTTTAAATCTTAATCGATATATATATATATATATATATATATATATATATATATATATATATATATATATATATATATATGTGGAGAGATGGATATAGCGAGAGAGAGTATAAAGACCGGGAAGTAGTTTATAATGAAGAGGGCGCTTGGAGACCTACTGGAAGAGGAAAGGAGAGTGATGTGGGAAAGTGAGGAAGGCTTCATATTGATGTGTTTATTTCCGGTACGTTAAGGGGGAAGGGTATATTTTTTGGTCGACTGATTTACTTATTGATTATTTTATAAATAGTTTCCTCCCTAGACCTCCATCAAGCTTAAAAAAAGCGTCCCTAAGATCCCCCTTCAAGATAATTTGTACATTTTTCGTAATGTCCCAGCCAAAGGCTGGTGCCTCCTACATTACAGGCTCGCTATCGCTCGGCCGGAAAAAAATCGATGGCTAAATGACACAAAGTCTTAATATTGATAACACAATGGGGTGAAACAACCTTAAATCGCCAAATGGGGCGAACGTCTTAAAATCTGAAAACTAATGGGGCTAAACATAAGGGACAAGCGCAGGGGGGGGGGGGGGGGAACTAACCCTCCTTCAGCCAAAATCAATAGTTCGCCGAAAACCTTGGAGATAATTTTTAAGAAATACATACAATATTCGGTACTGTAAGATATATATATCATTAATAATTCGTAATACCACGAACCCACGCATTAACTTACAAATAAACCTACCGGTAATTAATTAAATCAATTAAATTAATGAACACGTGTGGCACTCCCAGGACTCGAACCTAGGATACTCACACAGAAATCTAGCGCACTAACCATTACGCTATCAAAACAGTTTATAGAATATAGCCCTAGCATGACGAACAATAGTTTATAGAATATAGCCCTAGCATACGAACAATAACACGGGATATGAATATGGTATCGGTAGTTAAGATTTGTCAAAATTAGACAAAGTAATATAATAATTTAGAAAAGGATGAATACCTGGTAGGCCTAATAAGAATATCCTATAGAGGGGATCTGTGGCAGTGGAATAGGGCCTACAATATAATACGAAGCAAATAATTGATAAGGGAACATAATTATGATACAAGGTGAAGAGGAAGATGCAGGGAATGATACACAAATAAATAGTCTTAAAATTATAAATATATAATTATATAAATTGGAAAACTATAAGATTTACATGAAGAAACATGAAATATGAATAAATATTATCTCATTCAGTACCGGTGACGTACTTTTATATTATATTCTAGCAACTACTAGACGATTTTATTCAGTTCAAAAAGATCTTCCAGCAATTAACAGACTTCGAACTATCTCGCTTAACCCTTTTTACTACCACAGATTCTTCTTGAAGTGCACAAAATCTTCTAAATACTGTATAGCTAGAATATAATTTAATAGACGTCGCCAGCACAGAAGGGGTTAAAGAGTCAAAAGGACCAAAGTAATGGACAGGAGTAAACGGGGGATACATATGTGAATGAGAGATATACAAAGATACAACAAGGTATTTTGTAATTTAGAATAGAGGACAAAAACCCAAATTAGAACTCAAATAAAGAGTAAAGAGGCAAAATGAGGTGCAGGGAGCGTGCAGGGAATTATACCGGGAAATCCTGAGTGAAAGGGTGGAGCTGTGAGGGTGATAACGAGGCAAGAGAAGAAGAGGGGAGAGGAGAAGAGAAGAAGAAGGAAGAGAAGAGATGGGGATAGATAAATAGATAGAGAGAGAGAGAGATATGAAGGAAAAGAGGAGAGTGAGGAGAAGAAGAAGGGAGAGGAGAAGAGAAGAAGAAGGAAGAGAAGAGATGGGGATAGATAAATAGAGAGAGAGAGAGAGATATGAAGGAAAAGAGAGAGAGGAGAAGATGGTGAGGAGAAGGAGGATAGCGGAAGGGGGGGAAAGAGAGACGGGAGGAATAGGGTGATAAGGAGAAAGATGAGATGAGAGGAAGTGTAGAAGGGCAAGGAGATGCAAGGGAATGGGGAAGAGGGAATGTTAAAAAGAGAAATATGTAATTATAGTATATACTATATACGGTAGGCTAGGTCTAATACAAAGGAATACAGAGAACAAACTGCAACAGACTTATTGGTCCTTACGGGGCAGTTTGGATATCTAAAACTATTAATCTATTGACTACGAGGTAAAGAAAAGGATAGCAAAGAAGAAGGGTCCTAATGATCAAGGAGGAAGAGGAGAGAGAAAGGTAGAAAAACAACGAAGACAACTTGAATGGAAATTAGATTTATGATCAATAATACAGGGACAAAAGGAGCCAAAGTGAGATGCAGGGAGCAAGCAAACAATTAAACCTGACAATCTTGAGTGAAAGGGTGGAGCTGTACAGGTGATAACGAGGACAGAAAAGAAGAGGGGAAGGAGAAGAGAAGAAGAAGAAAGAGAAGAGACGGAGAGAGAGAGAGAGAGAGAGAGAGAGAGAGAGAGAGAGAGAGAGAGAGAGAGATGAAGGAGAAGAGGAGAGAGCGGGAGATGATGATGAGGAGGAAGAAGAGAAGAGAATAGGCATAGAAGATGAGAATGGGGGAGACATGAGAGGAGAGTAATAATTCTAGAAGGGGTTTAGATCAGGAAGAGGAGGGAGAAGAGAGGAAATAAGACTGTAAAAGGGGAATACATTAATAATACATACGGTACCAATAATAATGATGAGGGGAACAGAGAAGATGGAAGTGAGAACAGCGAATTAAGGGGAAACTGACCGTTTGTTTGGTCTAGTAATTAATTTATTAATGTATATTTTTTAGTTTCCTCCCTAGACCTCCATCAAGCTTAGAAGAAAAAAAACCCTAGACCCCCCCTTCAAGATCAATTTGTACATTGTTCGGTAGAAAAATGTCCCGGCCGAAGGCCGGTTCCTCTTAAAATTGCAGGCTCGCTATCGCTCGCCAGGAAATAGTCGACACCTAAATGGCACGAAAGGTCTTAAAATTGACAACGAAATAGGGCGAAAGGTGTTAAAATCGCCAAACTAATGGGCCGAACGTCTCAAAGTTAGTGGGGCTAAACATTAGGGAGAAGGGGGTCCAGAAAAAACGGTCTGTCTCCCCTTAATTAGATTTGAAAGCGAGAAGTACGGGAAAGAAGCTCGCTGGAAATTAGAAGGAGAATAAAGAACACAGAGGCAAAAGAAACCCAAATGAGATGCATGGAGCAAGCAGGGAATTATACCTGGATATCCTGAGTGCAAGGGGGCTGTGAGGGTGATAACGAAGAAGAAGAAGAAGAGGGGAGAGGAAAAGAAGAAGGTAGAGAAAGAGGAGATATAGAGGAAAGAAGAGGGGAGAAGAGAAGGTAGAGGAAGAGGAGATAAAGAGGAAAGATAAGAGGGGAGAGGAGAAATAGGTAGAGAAAGGGGAAGAGGAGGAGATAAAGAGGAAAGATAAGAGGGGAGAGGAGAAAAAGGTAGAGAAAGGGGAAGAGGAGGAGATAAGGAGGTAGGAGAAGAGGAGAGAGGAGAAAAAGGTAGAGAAAGGGGAAGAAGAGGAGATAAGGAGGTAGGAGAAGAGGAGAGAGGAGAAAAGGTAGAGAAAGAGGAAGAGGAGGAGGTAGGAGAAGAGGAGAGAGGAAAAGAAGGTAGAGAAAGAGGAAGGGGAGGAGATAAGGAGGAAGGAGGAGAGATGCGAAGAAGAGGAAATGTTGAAAAGGAAGGCGTGAATATAAAGGAATGGTATAAAGCATTATCGGTACATACCGGGTACGTAACAATAGAGCAATACAAACGAGTAGTTATTTATGTAAACAAGTAAAATATATATATATAATAGAGGAGAAGGCGGAGAGAAAAGTAAAAGAAGGTGAATGGAAATTAATACCGTAAGCAGGATATTAGAGTTGGAAATCCTGAATGAAAGGGAGGAGGCGATAATGACAGAGACGAGGAGGAGAGGGAGAATGAGTAGGAGGAAGAGAATGGGGAAGCAGAAGGAGGAGGAGGAGGAGAGTGGGGAAGAAGAAGAATAAGAAGAGGAGAAGGAGGAGGAGGATGGTGGGGAAGCAGAAGAGGAGGAGAAGGAGGAATACAAAGTAATACAAAGGCCTTACAAACTGCGACAGACCTATTGGTCCTTACGGGGAAGTTTGGATATCTACACTGCTAAGCTATTAACTTCTAGGTAAAGAAAAGGATAGCAAAGCAGAAGGCTCCTCCCCACCCACCACTCCCTCCAGCTTACGCAGGCGTGGAAACAGTTCGGAAAATATACCAAGCAGTATGAAAAAACTGACATGGAATTTCGGATAAGATAGGACGAAAGGAAATGTATTAGTACTCTACGCTCATTCTACATCTAAGATCTGGGGGAAAAAAAAAATCATGTGCAAAATGGTATGCAAAAATTTGAATTAATATTGCAACCTGTGATATTTCTTCATTTCGACTGAGAGTTGTTCTGAAAAAAATGGTGTTAATTGAGGGTTAGTGGCCAAGCATTTATCAATACGGTTCTTGAAAGTCTCAACTGTATCGCAGTTCACAGTGTTTGATGGTAGTCTGTTCCAAATGTTCACAACACGATTGCAGAAGTGTTTTGCTTCCATAGAATGAAAACGCTTTCCTAGAATCTTACAACCATTGTTTCTAGTGTAGTTTGATCAGTCGATAGTGAAGTAATCACTTACATTTAGGTTGCTGAATCCCTTAAAAATCTTGAAAACCTCTATTAGATTACCTCTCAATCTGCGCTTGGTTAGGCTGAACAAATTCAGTTCGACGCTCCTCGTATGGTTTGTTTCGCAATCAAGGTAGCCTATAATTTTTGTGATTCTGCGATGCACTTTTTCTAGTTTATTTATATCCTTACTGTAGTATGGTGACCAGAACTGCACGCAATATTCCAGATGGGGACGCACAAGTGAGTTGTATAGCGTTAGTATGATGACTTCTGATTCGAATTCTAACGTTCTACCTATGAATCCCACCAACTTATTTGTCTCTGTACATTGTATAAATTGGCTTTAGGTCGCTCGATATTATAACTCCCAGATCTTTTCCTTTTTATCCGCATTTGTATGTTGATCGCTATTCATTGAGTAGTCTTTGTGAACGTTGTTGCTACTGATGTGTAATACTTTGCATTTTTCAATGTTGAACTTAATTTGCCATTTTTCTGCCCAGTCAACTATAGTGTTAAGAGTGGGGAAGAGGAAGAGGAGGAGAAGGAGGAGGAGGAGGAGGAGGAAAGTGAGGAGGAGAGTGGGGAAGAAGAAAAAGAGGAGGAGAAAGAGCAGAGGAACTGAGGGGAAAAAAGGACAAATCATTATAGGTGTGAATCCTGAGTGAAAGCGAAGTGATGATAATGACAGGTGGTATACAGGTTTTAACGAAGAGGGTGAGAGGAACAGGAAGCGGGAGGAGGAGGAGAGAGGAAATAATGAGAAGGAAGAATAATAGAGAAAGAAGGATAACATTATAAATATACAGTCTAGTTATTACCCAACAGAACTTAACCAAAGAGGGAATGATAAGCAATGTGATAGTAGAATGGTGAGAATTTATATAAACAAAGTGTAAATACATAAAAGAGGCAAGGGAACCCCAGAAAAGATAAAGAGGAGCAAGCAGGAAAATAATACAAGCAAAATATAAATAAATAAAGAGGCAAGAGGACCCCAAACGAGATAAAGAGGAGTAAGCAGGGAATTACGCCTGGAAATCCTGAGTGAAAGGGAGGCGACGATAATGATTGGGGTTGTAAAGGTGATAACGAAGAGGAGGAGGAGTAGTAAGAGGAGGGAAAAAATGGAGAATAAAGAGGAGGGAGAAGATAGAAAATAGGAGGAGGAGGAGGAGAAAGGGAGAATAAGAGAAGGATGATGGAGAAGATAGAAAATAAGAGGAGGAGGGAGAAGGTAGAATATAAGAGGAGAAGGAGGGAGAAGATGGAGAATGAAGAGGAGGGGGGGGGGTAGGAAGAGAGAGCAAGGACGTGAAAAGAAACAGGATAAGAGAAAGAAGGTGTGATGAAAGTTGAAGAGAAGACAGGAGGGAAGAAGGATAATGAAAGCAAACTGATCATAATTAGATAGGCTACGTAATATAACAACCTACGATCTATGATATGTGGAGACATTTGAAAAGGGAAGATCAACCTCTTTTGTACCGGCGACGTCTTTTTTATTTTCTTCTAGATATATTTAGCATTTTAGAGGATTATGTGCAGTTGAAGAATGATCTGTGGTTGTAAAAGGGATTGAGCGAGATAGTTTGAACCCTGTTCATGGCGGGTGGCCCTTTTGAAACTGTATATACTCGTGTAATAATAGCCAAACTACAGCTAAATGGACAGCACCAGTATTGAAAGGGCTAGATAATGAAAGAAAGGAAAATAAACACGAACATATTCAGTCGTGTAGCGAAGAAGAAAGAGCAGGAGAGATTAAATGAAGACATGTAAAGAAATCGGAATAAAACACACGACGAAGATTAATGAGAAGTACACACGAGGAGGAGAAGGAGATGACAAATGGAAGAATCATATTGTATAACAGAGACGAGAGGGTGGGAGCGAGAAGAAAGAAATTGAAGGACAAATAACGGATAACAATAAATAAATAACCGATACATAAAGTCAAGCGATAAAAAGAGGAAGAAAGAAGGAAGAGAGAATTATTACTGGTCTATAAAGAAACAATAAAGAGATATAAAGTCCAGGAGAGAATAGAAGAACACTGTAGAAAAGAGAAGCATAAAAGAGAAGTAGGGGAAAGAGAATAGAAGAACACTGTAGAAAAGAGAAGCATAAAAGAGAAGTAGGGGAAAGAGAATAGAAGAACACTGTAGAAAAGAGAAGCATAAAAGAGAAGTAGGGGAAAGAGAATAGAAGAACACTGTAGAAAAGAGAAGCATAAAAGAGAAGTAGGGGAAAGAGAATAGAAGAACACTGTAGAAAAGAGAAGCATAAAAGAGAAGTAGGGGAAAGAGAATAGAGGAACACTGTAGAAAATAAAAGAATAACCGCAAAAGAGAGGAGTAGGGGAAAAACCCACGCAGACCATAATAAAGGAACGTGAGAAGGAAAGGTAATGGTAAAACACAATACCGGTAGATAATGAAGGGAGACAGGAGAAGATAAGATAAGAAAGGACATGTATACAGTATATAAGTAAGAACGAAGAAAAACGGCGATACATAGAAACAACACGAGAGAGAGAGAGAGTGAGTGAGAGAGTGAGTGAGAGAGTGAGTGAGTGAAAGTGAGTGAGTGAGATTGAGAACGAGAGAGAGAGAGGACAATAAACAACGAAGGAAAAGGGATGGCAGAGAGAGAGAGAGAGAGAGAGAGAGAGAGAGAGAGAGAGAGAGAGAGAGAGAGAGAGAGAGGAATAGACAACGAATGAAAGAGAACAAGCAGAGTAAAGAAGAATAAATCCTTTGGTGGAACGAGTTGAGTGAGATAATCAGATTAGAGGGAGACTTGGGGGGGGAAGGAAAATATTAAGGCTTTATCTCTTTATTATCATTGTGTTATGTGTAGTCTGTTTGTTTAGCACTATCTGATTCCGACCTCCTGCGGGTTATTATTATATGTTGTGTAATTAACATTAAGGATTTTGGCTTGCCTTTGCCATTTTCGAGCAATGTCATTTAGTTTGCCTCTAAGGGAAAAAATATGCCTTCCCAGACTTCCCTCAAACTAAGAGATTCCCACCCAGACTCCCTTTAACCCTCGTCTAGCGGGAGGTTTTGGGCTATTTTGGGCATAAACAGGCCCTCCTGAATGATCAATCAAGTATCTGCATGAAAAGAAATTTATTCAGCAAAATACTAGGTGCTACAAGCTTCAAAATGAGACCAGAACGAGCTACGTAGCACTCGTCGTTTTGATGCAGTGGTACCACCAACATGGGAGTTTAGCGTATAGCGGCATATTTTTTCCAGCTACACTCACTACTGGCTACACTGCCGGCCTCTCGAGAACAGAGGGAGGAGTGAGTCAGTGGGCGGCGGTAAGCCCTGGGTGTCGGCCGTGTGGCCTGCTGTTCTCCCGGCCATTTGCACTCGATTTTAACCCTTTAAAAACCTTAACCCTCTCCGACATATGACGCGATTTTGAGCCTATTAGGGATACTTTAAAGCCTTTGTTAACATCAGGGGTATTTAAAAACCTTTACTTTAGTTACTTCAACCTCTGCAGTTGTCTTTGTGTTAGCTGTGGGCAGAAAACTAATTTTGGAGAGGTAATTATAGAGTGAGAGAACTCTTTCTTATTGCTAATCTGGCAACCTCTGCGTCATATGAGTCTGAAAGGGTTAATAATGCTCCTAACTTGCTGCTTTTTAGATATGGACTTAAGTCGGGCCCCGCTCTTTAAGTGTTAAGCTAAACTTGTATTTTTTTTCGATACAAAATTGTCCTGGCCAAAGGCAGATTTCATTTATGTTGCTGGCTTGCTATCGCTAGCTCAGAAAAAGGAACCCGAGACCTGAATGGGTTGAAGTTTCCTATTAGCTCAAAACTAATTGGGTGAAACGTCGTAGAATCGCCAAACAAATGGAGCGAAACAGGGAAGTCCATGAAGACCCCCTTCTGACCAAATAGGACACCTGGTGAATTTGCACTGGGTCGCTTTGATCACGAGGGCACGACTGATTGGCTAATTTGGCCGTGTAGAATTATATTGGTGTTTGTTTTTGCAATTGAAAGACACAGTACCAACAGCCAATCAACCTTTTTATTGTATTTTATTTATTTGTATTTTGTCTAGCTCACATGGTTCAAGTACACATTCGCCATGTTAAGCCAAATAGACGATAGTTATTCAGGTATAGCTCATTCAGTTTATATGGCAATGTACCGGTATAGAAGCACGTAAGATGGGAGAGAAGCGAGAAGCATGAAATAGTGACAGAAAACATATAGGCAACACAAACAAATAATTACCGGATAGATAACTAGAAACAGATAGATAACTAGATAAAAAAAAAAAAAAAAAAAAAAATCAATCAACTCATCAGTGTTTTAGAATAGCGAAATACCATCTAACTCATTGATTTAATTACAAGAAATATAAGATTTAAAATTAATGTACAGGTATTATATTAGCCTCAAGGGGATTACAGTAGCCTATACCGATACTCACTAACACAAAATATTTGAAGCCCTCGAATTGCTTACACCTACCTACGAAATATAATTATCCTATGTAGAATGTATGTAGCCTATGTATGTAGGTATGTATGTATGTATTATCCTATGTAGAATGTATGTATGTATCTAGCCTACTGTATGTATGTATGTATTTATGTATGTATGTATGTATGTATGCTATGTATGTATGTATATATTCAGGCACACACTGTACCCCATTGCTGGGGGTGGCCGACACGAGATAGAGCCCGAACAGAAACAACATTTAAAGTTCCTATTCTCAGGGTCCAGGACCACTTTCGCGTTCCCGTCGAGTTGGAAAATTATACAAGGGGAGGAGGATTCCTAGCCCCTTGCCACCAGAAGGAAAAGTAGGACAGTAAAAGAGACCGATAAAAACAGCTAAGGTTGAGTAGAGGATGCCAAACCTCATTCTGGATTGGACCAGCCCTCACCTATGTAGAATATATAGAATAATTAAGGAAAATCAATTCAATCAGAGATAGCATTGACAACTAAATTATACCTTTATTGTTTGTGACTGTACTGTAGAGTCGTGGGCAAGAATACGTGGACACCTATGTGCTAATGATCAAAACAAGAAAGTGAGTGTTATCTTGAGGAATTGGATCTTTTTGGCTTAAGGGGGTAGTGCTTCATGTTTGTTTTTTCTATATACATATTTATTAACTATTTTTTTTTTAGTTTCCTTGCTAGAACTCCAAGCTTAAACAAACAAAAAACATTCTCTAGACCCCCCTTTCAAGATAGGCTATATTTGTAAAATTTTCGGTAGAAAAATATCATGGCCAAAGGCCGGTTCCTTCTAAAATGACAGGTTCGCTGTCGCTCGCCAGGAAAAACATCGACACATAAATGGTACGAAAGGTCTTCATATTGACAACGAAATGGGACGAAAGGTCTCAAAATCGCCAAACTAACGGAACGAACTTCTTAAAATTTCAAAATTACTATACTAAGCATGAGGGAGAAAGAGGTCCAGAAAAAAGCGACTACCTCCCCCTTAACAGTTTGTCAGAGTAGTTCGCCATAGTACCGTAATTATGCTTCAATAAATGATCCATATATATTCCAGTACACAACATCCAAAATATAGAAGAGCAGACCGTACTGGTATTTAATATTTATCTGAAGCTGATCTAATATTTCCATTTAAAATCATGATATATTTGTATTAATAAACGCTGTTAACATCAATATATACCGTGCTGTCATTCATAGACAAATAGCTACGAAAAATATTTAAACGAGACCAACAAATTTATAATAGTGTATGGAGCGAGTTAAAATGGTACCGGTAGATAACCCGACCCGGCCGGTAGTTTTGTTCACATCAAAAATATATTGCCAATCGTTTTAATTTTCTATTGCCACGCTGTTCCAATAGGTACCGTGCACATTTTGTCAGTTGTTTAATACCGGTAGCCTATGTTTTCCAATGCATAACTACATTCAGTTTAATCTCAATAATGCGTCAGTCGGTAGTATTAATTAGGCTTTTAAAGACTTTAGTGTGATCAATTTATACGTATGGTATTGCGTTTGTCAGTAGTACGGTATTAATTATGACCAACGTTATTAAAACTATGACACAAGTACCGGTATTCTAGCTCATTGGATATTAACAAATACGTTTGCCAGGAATCATGTACACTACCGAACTATCCAAACCAGCTTCTTGGATTCCATATAAGGTATGAATGTGTGTGTGTGTGTGTGTGTGTTATTCACTTTGCTTTGTTTCGTCAAGGGGAATCCACGCAATGCGAGCTAAGCTCATTATTATCGCGCCTCCTTAACTGGGAATGTATTGCGTGAAATGCATGTTAAGTGTTTATGTATCGTTGGAATGGCTGTGGATGTGTGTGTAGTCTGTATTTTAGCCAATTGGCGACATCTGGAAACGAAGGCTTAGGGTTAATCTGTATGGTACCATTCTCACTACGGTACCAGTCTCACCCGAAGGCTTAGGTTGACCAGTAGCTTAGGTGAACCATATGATACCCATCTCGCCTTGTACCATTTTTGCCAACCCCAGATGGGACGTCACAACGTCGTCCACTTATTCCAGGTACCTATTTACAGCTAGGTGAACTGAGGCTAACACATGAAAGGAGACAAGCCCAATTTGTCTCCGCCCGGTCTGGGATTGAACCCCCGACCCCTCGTGTGTGAGACGAGAGCTCTACCTACTAGGCTACGGGCTGTGTGTGTGTGTGTGTGTGTGTGTGTGTGTGTGTGTGTGTGTGTGTGTGTGTGTGTGTGTGTGTGAATAATACTAATAATAAACGGTATATTAAAGAATGGCCTCATGAGCTGAAAATACACATTTTACAATTTAGTGGATGAACATGAGATGTACAGATATGAGGATGGTAAGCTTAGTTTACAAACAAAATAAATAAATACAATAATGATGCATGTGCAGAAAACAAATTATCATAAAATAACCATGAGAGTAAGTGATATACAGTACATATACACATTTATTTACTTACTCATATACAGAACATACGTATATACACGTACGTGCGTACATACATATACATACATATATAGGAACATAAGAACATGCAGTAAGTGTGCACATGTCCGTATACACAAACGCTCACGTATGCACACAAACATACATACATACAGAAACTGTTTTGGTATGGTCAGGGTAGAGAGGGTGCAGGTACTACAATGGGAGGTTAATCCTCGGTAGTGTAGGTGTGTGTGTGTGTGTGTGTGTGTGACAGAAGGCGAAATATGGAAGAGCTGGGCGTTCTATTGTTAAGGGTGGAAATACATGGATGAAGATACGCGAACACTTAATAATAGATAATGCTTATGCATAGATTTATAATCAGAAGTTGCGCTAGTGAGCAATATGTTCTCGCTCATATGTACGTATATTTACATACATATGTGCATATGACCATATAAATACACGTACAGTACATATATATATTATATACCTTACATTCTCAACCGGGCTCGAACCATTGACAGCACATACACACAGACATACATATACATAAATATATGCACATTATATGCATATATGCTCTTCTCTTATCCTACCTGATACTCTCAGCCGGGCTCGAACCACAAACAGTATACACTATAGACACATATATATATATATATATATATATATATACATAAATAACGCATACATACATACACATATACGCACACATACATACACATATACTGCACATACATAGATACATATATACACATATACATAAACAAACTCAAGCAAATACATACATAATTATATTCTAATACACACACGCACACACACTTATGCATATATTATTAAAGGTGGGCGCGTATATATGGTGTGACAGGCCGTTATTACACATTATTAAAAATATTAACAATGGTTGGGATAGGGCTATTTTTATATCTGTCAGTTCTTGCTCTTATTGGTTGGAGTGTGTTGAAATGACGAGCTGCACGTGTAGGTCTAGGGGCGTCTGGTGGAAGTAAGTTTCTGTGTCGTGGGTGAACAAGCAGCTTGGATGCAAACTGTTTGAGTGTGTTGTAGTGGTGGGTTGAGAGTGCAGGTATGCTAAGGGTGGTGAGAGCTTCCTCGTACCCTGGATATGTGCCACCCAGGATGATCCTGCATGCCCTCCTCTGAACTCTCTCCAGTTGACGTTGTTGTGTTAGGGTTAGAGAGGAGGACCAGGCGGGAGAGGCGTAGGTGATCTTAGGGAGTATGAAGGTGTTATATATACTCTTCAGCTCATTCTCCGGCGCCCCCAGGAATCTCAACCGCCTTAGCATAAACAACTTGTAAGTGGCGGTCCTGACTGTGGTAGTTACATGTTTCTTCCAGTTCAGTTTGTTGTCCACAGTGATTCCGAGGAGTTTGGTGGACTCGACAAGCTGAAGGGGATGAGGACCAATTGTGACAGTGGGTGGAGGAAGGTCGGTAACGGAAGTGTTAATGTGCATGACCACTGTCTTGTCATGATTGATATTCACATGATTGTCTGTGGTCCAGGCTTGAAGACGGTCGAGGATGTCTTGTAGGGGGTCATAGTTAGGGGAGGTGTTATCGACAGTAATGCCGACTGTCGAGTCGTCCACGTACTTCCAGTGGAATGGGGTGTTCTTTAGGGCATCATTAATCAAGATGAGGAACAATAGAGGCCCCATCTTTGTGCCCTGTGGGACTCCACATGTGATGTCTAGGAAGGTGGAGATGAAGCCTAGGTATCGCACTGCTTGTCGTCTGTCACTGTAGTGTAGTGTAGAGTGGCGCATAAAAGTCTTGTCTGTTCTTTGTCAGGCTACTTACCGTAACATATTTGTACTTACCGTGACATTTTTGTATACAAAATTCGTTTATAATTATCCACACTTCACTGTCAGTTACTTCACTCAACTAAAACTGTGTATTCACTCAAAAATTGCCCAAATTGGGAATACAAAATTGCCAAAAATTGGCAAAACACAACTATATTTCGTTATTACAGCTTTATTATACTTCGTGGATAGTATTTATTGATAAATATATTGGTCTTTCAAGCAAATATGAAGGTTTTAGGGCAATATATATATGTCACGTATAGCCTAGCTAACATTCGTTATCACAAACCTAACATAAGTTAGGAATGTGACTACGAATGCTTACTACACTAACCCTACGAATATGATATAAATCATATTATTCACAGTTCACAACACTTCCACTGGGTCCATTCTAGCCGCCTAAAAACCACATGGCTGGCTATGGAGAGGCGAACAACGAGGCACAAAGTCACAAATCACGAGTAATCACAAACTTAACATAAGTTAGGAATGTGACTACGAATGCTTACTACACAAACCCTACGAATATGATATAAATAATATTATTCACAGTTCACAACACTTCCACTGGGTCCATTCTAGCCACCTAAAAACCACATGGCTGGCTATGGAGAGGCGAATGAGGCACAAAGTCACAAATCACGAGTTATATACATAAATTATAAATACATAGCCACAAATTGATGATACACTGCCACTTGGTACATAAATAATCCAGATTTGCCCGCCTGAAACCCGCTCGATGGCGGGCAATGGAGGCGAGACGAGATTTAAAGGTCCGGGAGTACTATCTCACAGACTGGCGGCCGGCTCACAACTGGTGAAACAAAGGCCCGCACTCCTCTCACAGGGACGCTAGGGGGTTGCCAGATATTTAATTTTGTAACTTACTGATGGCTAACATACCAGCCAAAAACGTGTCATAATCGTGTTATAAATTTATTTACCACGAATATTTCTAACTTACGGGTGGCATTATTACGCGATTGCGTCATACGACCACTCTTCGAGGGGTGGCGTTATGACGTGATCGCGTCGTAAAAATGCGGGAGGGTTAAGTCCCTCACCATACCTAAGATGGAATTGACTGCTGTTTCTTCTCGCAGCTCGTCTCGCATGTTATATATGTTAGGCCTACGCGGGTGAGCTGATTATAGAGAATATATACCTCTGGTCGGACAGCCAGATAACCCTATGCTGGTTGTCTAGTAAGAAGATTTTGCCTATTTATGTTCAGAATAGAGTTGATGAGATAAAGTCATTAGTCCCCGGCGCTCATTTCCATTACGTGTCCACAGAGGACAACCCCAGTGATTTAGTCACCAGAGGGGTTTCATATGTGTCCTTAGTTGCTTCTTCGCTTTGGTGGGGAGGGCCCACATGGCTACCTCACCAAATGCTATGGCCTGATCATGGCCCAATAGGAGGGGACACCACTGTGGGTTGGAAGACGAGTCAAGAAGGAACCCTGTCATTGCCGGTACTGCCGGTTGCTCCTACTGCCATATTGAATTGGGACCGGTATGGCTCATATATGAAGTCATGGCATGTAATGGCATGGGTCCTTAGGTTTATTAGGACTCTTAGAGAGAAGACACAAGGGAACTATCAGGCAAAACCGGCATACTTGACGGTGCCGGAATTAAGAGCAGCAGAGTCAGCCATGATTAAGGTAGCTCAGAGAGAAGCTTACTCTGAGGAACACCACTATTTGTCAATAGGACAGGGCACACCAAGCAATATAGTGAAGCAGTTAGGACTCTATATGGAGGGAGGCATGATACGCTGTAGAGGTAGGCTACACTTGTCAGCTTTACATGATTGCGCCAAGTACCCTATCCTTATCCCTAATAAACATCGTATAGCTGCTCTCCTTAGTAATTACTGCCACAAAGTGTGTAACCATAGTGGTGTTAGTTGTGTTGTAAATTACATAAGGCGCCCGCTCTGCTATTACCTCTCACCGACTCGTGCCACGACGTATTCCTGCATCTGATTACTTCCCGCGTGTTACTCAATTACTACGTCAGCGCTGGCAGGACGAATGGACCTCCATGAGGGTGTCTGATGTCAAACTGCGTTCTGTCAAACCTTCCGTCCTACCTTGGAAGTCTTCCTCTCATCGCAATCGTCGATGGGAGACCGCTCTAGCCCGTCTTCGGCTCGGCCACACCAGGCTCACGCATGGTCATTTGATGTCCTGTGATGTCCCCACGCTCTGTCCTTGCTGCCATTTTCCAGTGTCTGTCCAGCATCTCCTGATCGACTGTCCGCATTTCTCCAATGCCCGACGGCAGGCATTCCCCTTCATATCCTCCCTTAATCGCCCCCTTGTCTTAGCCGATATGCTCGGAGAGTCCCCCACTTTCTCCCTCCCACATCTTATGCGGTTTCTCCTCCATACCCGTCTCCTTCAGCTTCTTTAATTAGTGTTTCCTAGTCTTCTTCTCCTCTACTCCGTAGTGCGCCCAGCCCCACAACACCTCCGATGTTTTTTTTTTTTCCACAAAGTTTCTTTTGGTGCCACATAGTCTTTTTAGGCTTGGTGCGAATCCCTATTTTAATAATAATAATTACATAAGGCAAAGATGGTGGATCCCCAAGATTAGACAGGTAGTAAAAAAGCCTTAAGGGGATGTATCATCTGCAAGAGATTGCAAGGTACATCATACCATGCTGTACAGGCCCCTTGTGACGTCTACCAGCGTTAGCAGAATCGCCTCTCGATAGCCACTAGCGCTCGCCAGGGACATCGAAATGGTCTACAGTTATCAGAGAATGTTGTTCTTTCTTTCCTAGTAATCGCATTGTCACAGACAGTCCAGTGGTGGTCTTTGTTTTCGTCTGTGACAACGGGTTATATTTGATATCAACAGTAGTGATAATAGTACCAGCGTGGGAATGAGAGAGACTTTCAGAGCGAGGAGGTAGTGTCTGGCTGTGTCCTGTGGCGCCTGCTGTCTTGTGACGTCTCGGCCCGTGATTGGCCGACCATCGCGCCTTTGCGGGCTCCTGTGTAACTAACATCCTCCATGAGGGTCCCCAGGACAGGCTTGGCTCACGTGCTTCTAACATCCCCTTGCATACTCTCTCCCGATCACCCCCTTCATCACCGTTTCTCTCACTCGATTCTCTCTTTCCATACTCTAACCTTTATTAACTGCACAACACTCCCCTTGGGTTCTGCATACGGTTTTCATAGCCGGCCCATTGTATTGCATGCGCCGTCCTCAGAGATATTTACATGTACTTATAATAGGTTTGAGGGTTCTTAGTTAGTATAGGTTGCGAACTATTGTGTCTCCATTATTGTTTCTACTCTTTTATTTAATGCTAGACTGGGATAAGGTAACTGTAGTCGTTGTCTCCAATGTGTGTACGGTTTGCTTATACCTACACGACTTCGACCGGTCCTGTGGTAGCCTGGGTTGTCTTTTCGGTTGCGTCCTTTGCGAGTGCAGCATTGCGTTGACTGAGGGTTTTGGCCTGTACCAGTTCCACACTTTGCTGCCTCTTTGCTTGTCTTTAGAGGGTCAGGATAGAACCAGATACTTGTGATCTGGATCTATCAAGAGAGCACCCTAGTCAATTAACGTAACTTAAAGGATACAGTCTTAAGGACATCACTAGGCTACGAGCCTGTCTTGCTCAACCCCAGTTCCTTACCTAGAGTGTCCCAGCTAGACATTATTAATCGAGTAGACACTTGTTAGTATTTAATATAAGCTCTTTGATATGTGCGCATTATTATTCACAGCATTTATTAGTCTAGGTTGCTGCTGAGCCGCACAACCATAGCAGGCTGTTTCGTTGATGAGGAAGTACTTCTTTTAGTGTCGAGCATTGCTACCGTTGCGCATTTATAGTATTCTCGTGTCAGTTAACATTATATGTCCTATCTTTTAGTGTATTCGATTTACACGTGTGGTGTCCTGCCTCCTGCCTTTATATAGTTTAAGATACGAGCATCTTATGAGCATCAGACTTTCTTCAGAAGTTTCCAGGTCTATGCTGTAGGACTATACTTCACTTTCTTTCAGATAGGAGTGAAGAGTTTATTGTTGTTTAGAGTAACTGTATTGAAGCATCTTTTTATTGTATTAAATCTTGCAGTGATTTAATTGATCTTTCCATAGATTCCTTTTTATGCATTTTAACGTAACTTGCATCTTGTTTGTTATCAGGCTATACCAGTACAGGTTAGCCTGAAGTAGAGTAAATTTATGCCCAGTTAAGGATACCCCGCTATCGCAGATTAACCCTGGAGGGTATAGGTGTTTTTGTTCGCCGGCATATAAGTTCGAGGGTTTGGATCTAGCGTACCATTGTTGCATAGTGCCCTATTACTAGTCCAATCATTAAGTGCCCTTGTTTTATTCGTAGTCTCGGTCGTAACACCCTCCATTGCCGGAGTTTAGGGTTCAGGAAGTGAGTCCTTTCCAGGTAACGGGGGTTGACTACACAGGTGCCTTGCCAGTAAAAGAGAAGGAGGGTACTGTAAGTAAATTATATGTAGTCTTATTCACCTGTGCAGTTACTAGAGCGGTCCATGTAGAGACGGTGTCTAACCTCTCCTGCGAATCATTTTTGCATGCATTCCGTAGGTTTAGTAGCAGGAGGGGTTACCCTGAGATTATAATGAGTGATAATGCCACCACATTTGTTAGCGGAGCCAGTACATTACAGGAGTTGATAGATGATGCAAGGTTAAAAGGTACTCTAGCGGAATTGAAGTGCGGTGGCGGTTTAAACCGGCCAGGGCGCCATGGTTCGGTGCCATATGGGAACGGGTCATTGGCATCCTAAAGGCTGGCTTGAAGAAGGTACTGGGTCGAGCATTGGTTACCACAGAGGAACTGAATACGGTATTACTGGAGCTCGAGGCCACAGTCAATGATTGCCCGCTTGGCTACACCTACAGTGATCTTGAAGACCCTATACCCATCACTCCTTCACAACTGGTTCATGGGAGGCGGATCAGAAGCTTTCCAAGGCGAGAAGTCACGGATGAAGATCTCAAGGACACGACGTGGCATAACAACGATTCCGTCAACCAACGCTTCCAATATGTAACAAAACTCTCACATGACCTGTGGAAAAGGTGGAGCACTGATTATTTAATATCACTCAGGGAGCAACATCGTCACTTAATGGTAAAAAGAGGGATAGCATCGCCGCAAGCTGGGGATGTCGTTCTAGTACATGATGACGGCCCCCGACTTTTTTGGCGTATAGGTCGGATAATGAAACTTCTTTGTGGTCCTGACCACGAATGTAAGGTAGTTCAGGTAAAAACAGGAGCCGGTTTGACCACCAGACCGGTGGTTAAGCTATACCCACTAGAGATAGATTTAGAGGTAGTGGATGGCGACAGCAAGCCCATGTTACGCTCCTGCATAGTAGCCACGTGCGGGCATGCGCGAGTGTCGGCTGCCCAGCTGTTTAGAAACCGCCTGGCGGCAGCCGGCCGGCCGGCTTTTCCTTAGTATATAGCCTACGGCAATGTAACTAATGTCTGGGATATGCTTATGTTGTTTCAAAGCTTGAAGCTGCCCTTATTCTTAACCAACACATCTTAGTATATTTTATTCTCGATAGTTGATTGTTTCATTATAATACATAAGATGCATTGTAGTGAAGGAGAGAGAGAGAGCGAGCGAGCAGGGTGGGGGAGGTGAGTGTTGCTTTTCCTCCTCCTCCCTCCTCCCTCCCTTCGAAACCACTTACCTAAAAGCAGTGCAAGACTGCATACCATCGAAAATACGGCGTCCAGGCCATAATAATAAGCCCAAATGGTGGAATAAAGATATTTCAAACTGCCTGCTTGCTAAAAAATTTGCTAATGATAGATTAAAATCCTCACAAAATGACGAAGAACGGGTGAAATTTGTAGAGCTACGACGCAAAGCCAAAAAGTTAATTAAGCAAAGTAAAAAGACCTTAGAGTTACATATTGCGAATCAAAGTAAAACAAACCCGAAAGAATTCTATAGTTATATCAGAAAGAAAAAAGTAGTTACTTCAACTGTTGGACCGTTAGTCGATGAAAAAGGAGAATACACCAAAGACGAAGTACAAATGAGTAATGCCCTCAATACCTTCTTTGCATCAGTTTTTACAACCGAAGACCTCAGTGATATCCCTACACCATCGCCGATTCAGATTGATAATTCAGATGTTCTAAGCAATATCACCGTTACAGAGAGAGAAGTATTGAATTGTTTAGATAAACTCAAAGTAAATAAAACGCCAGGACCTGATACAATCTCGCCTAGAGTTCTAAAGGAAGCTAAGAATGAGCTCTCCAAACCACTGACATTACTATTCAATAAATCCTTGCAGTCTGGAACTATGCCTGATCAGTGGAAGCTAGCCAACGTAACACCGATATTCAAAAAAGGCAGCAAATCCCTACCCAGTAACTATCGTCCAATTAGCTTAACCTCAGTTGTATGTAAAATGCTAGAAACGGTCATACGAGACAGACTCGTAAATCACTTAGAGGAAAATAACATACTTAAAGATACTCAACACGGCTTTCGTAAAAAACGTTCCTGTTTAACAAACCTCTTAGACTTCTTCCACGATATCCTCAACCTCTACGATGAGAGTAAAGCTGTAGATATTATATACCTTGATTTTCAAAAGGCCTTTGACAAAGTTCCCCACAAACGTTTACTGCTAAAACTAAAAGCGCATGGAATACAAGACGGTGTGTTGAAATGGATAGAAAATTGGCTCAACAACAGAAAGCAAAGAGTAGTCATAAACGGTAAGGCATCTAAATGGACCAATGTAAGTAGCGGGGTACCCCAGGGATCGGTACTAGGACCAATTTACATCAACGACATAGATGAGGGTCTCACCTGCACAATCTCAAAATTTGCTGACGATACAAAAATTGCAAATAGCGTACTCTCAAAAGAACAAGTTGACGATATGCAACACAATCTAGATAAATTGTCATGTTGGGCCCAAATTTGGCAAATGAGTTTCAATGCGGATAAATGTAAAGTACTACATGTCGGATACCTAAATGAGAAAGCAAACTATTCGATGAATGGCACTCAGCTTAAGAATGTAAACAGAGAAACTGATCTGGGAGTAACAATATCGAGTAACCTAAAACCGAGTCAACAATGTTCAGAAGTTGTTAAGAAGGCAAACAAAATAATTGGCTTTATAGGCAGGTCATTTGAGCATAAATCCAAAGAAGTTATCCTAACCCTTTACAATTCCTTAGTCCGCCCTCTTCTGGAATACTGCGTTCAATCCTGGTGCCCTTATTACCAAAAAGATATAAACAAGCTAGAACGAGTTCAACGTAGAGTTACCAAAATGATACCTAGCCTAAAGAACAACCATACGAAGAGTGTCTTAGAGAATTAAATCTATTTCCTTTAACCCAGCGCAGATTAAGAGGCGACTTAATTCAAGTGTTCAAAATCATCAAAGGCATCGACAATATGAACTGTAGTAAGTACTTCACTATCGACCAATCTAATTACACACGGGGAAACGGTTGCAAAATTATTGGTAAATCTTTTAACTCGCACGAATCTAAGAATTTCTTCTTCAATCGAGTTGTCAACTTGTGGAATGGGCTTCCCCGAAACGTTATAGACTGCAGCACCGTTGATTCATTTAAATTCCGCCTAGACAAATATCTCGCATCAAACCCGCGACTGACTGCGTTTGTAAATGAATAACTTTATCCTCCCCTCAGTTACTAACCCATATGTCCCCTACTAACTTCCTAGTCCTGCCACGTTAGTGGCAGGGCAGTAGTTCCCTTTCCAATGTTCCCTTACCCACTCTAAACCACTGTTTGGACACTTGATCCTCAGTGTTTTGGAGGACAAGCAGCCTAGAAGGGTCACTAGATCTGTTGTTGCTTGATTTCCTTTGTACTCCTTTGTACTCCCGGAGGAGTTACTCGCCCGCGTGGTCTTTTCTCTCGGTTTTGATTGGCTGGTGGTTCCTGGCGCCTTCTGTGGGCCTGCTGCCGGGTGACGTAGCAGCCTGTGATTGGCTGACCACCGTGCCTTTGTGTGGGATCCTGGAGGGGTCCAGAGGAGCTATTCTCCTCAGAGCTCACCTCACTGTCGTACCCTTCGGACCCCCTTGATATCTATCCCTCTCAACCCCACTTAGAAACTTTCTCTCTTACTTTGTATACCTTCTTTCCACTACTTCACCAATCTATTTAATTATCCCATCCCCTTGATAGACCTTATATCTATTATTGTATTAACGACGAGCTCTCAGATAATTAGATAGGATTTTGGGCCTTATGCAGAGATGTAATTGTTAATGAGACCTAGGAAGCTTTTTTGTTGTCTCATATTTGGTGGTTTCATGCTTGCTAGTGTGTTCTTGTGGCAGGTGAGCAGGGGCTAGACCGGAGGGGAGGCTTTTTGCGATCCTTCAAGTAAAGTCTGCTGGTGCGAGTCCTGTGGACCTGCACGACTTTACTAGGATACCCGTGGGAGTCTGGGGTCATTTTCTTGGCTGTGTGCCTGTGTGTCTAGTGTTGTGTTGTGTGAGGGCCCTTGCCTAGTCCACTCAGCACTGCGCTAGCACGCCTTGCGTTTGTTTTAGGGTCGCCAGGAGAGAGTCAGATACTTGGGATATGAGTCTCTCAAGAGAGCACCCTTTCAGTTAGAGTAATTTGGCGCACAGACTTGGGAACGTCCCTAGGCAGGTGGCTCAGCCCGGGTATCCGAAGCCTATATCCTTCCGGCTAGACCTCTGCCACCTGGCAGATTAACAGCTAGCGGTTTATTATATCTGTATGCTTGTTATTGTGCCACAGTTTACCGTCTTTGTTAGCATTGTGAGTCAGGGTGTGGCTTAGAGACTCTGTCCGAGCAGGCTTGCCTGACTAAGAGTGAGAAGCACACCTGTATGTGGTTATGTTGCGAGTTGCTACCTTTATTTAATTATACCTATGCCATTATACACTGTAGGTCCTATCACTAGTATTTATTCCTGCTTATTAGTTAAGAGTTCTCTAAATCCGTAACGTACTTTCTTTGCTAAGCATCAGATCCTACAGTAGCCGCATGCAGTTTAGAAACCTGCATCTTGTCTACCTGTACGATGTTTTGAGGACTGTTTGCTTTCACCTTCTTTCACGCAGGGGTGATTAGTTGTATTAATTAACGTAACGTTAAATGTACTTTCTTCTAGTTTGTTATTAAATTGTTTCTGCAATTTAATTCCGTTATCTATCTTTTCCTTGAAGCTTTAAGTCAACTTAATTGTGTGATCTTTTGTATAGCCTGCTTGACTATCAGCAGTCTATAGTGCGTGCACCCTGTAACCGAGTCATAGGATACCTTGTTGTCCAGGCAGGACTCTTGACGGTTTAGGGTGGTTTGTTGCCTGGGTTTATAGAAAAGGGTTGGATCTAGCGCTTTCCGTTGTTGCTTGTTGCCGCATACCTAGTCCAATAGAAAGAGCCCAGTGTTTATATATCCCAGGACATAACACCCAACTCTGATAATATCCTTCTTGCTACTGGAGCGGACCGAGGTGATACCCCTCAGAGGCCGTCACGTCGGGCTGCTTTGGGTTCCTGCCAGTTCTGGCGATCAATGATCGGGACGGGACAATTGTAAATACTTTGTATATGACTGGTGGCGGAGTATGTCGTGAATCCTAGCTGGTATATGTACCGTAGTTTGAATTTCCCGGGTTCACGACAGCTGGTTCCTTTTTGTTTATACGCATTACTTTATTTATCTTTGTGGATAAATATTACTGTGTTTGCACCAATTATATCTTAGTTTATTTTACCTTATTATTTAATCACGGGGGACGATATAGAACCCTTAAATATATTTTATGTTGTCACGATAAAAGGGAATCTCAGACACACTTCACACAGACTTCACCCCGCCAAGACAGAGCGTCAGCTGCTGCCACATTACACCAAAACTTCCCTGATATTTGCCTCCCGACATGTCCATCACCTAATCGACACTCTTTGCATCACAGCTAAGTTCCTTTAACCCTTCTTTGGCGGCGCCCGGCTATAGCCGGGCGAGAGAACCACGGACGATGTGGCGGGGCCCGGCTATAGTCGCATGCAATTTTGAGCACGTAATGTGCTCTGAGAGAGAGCGGAGCGATGGGAGGAGCGTAGGTTACCTCATGACCGCTCGCCTGGGGAGGTGTGGTGGAGTGGTCTTGCCACTGGCCTGGTAATCCAAAGGTCCCGGGTTCAAATCCCGATGTATCAATGGGAAGATATTATTGGGATGGAATTTGTGCTGTACCTAGTATCAGTGCATTACCACGAAGCCCACCGAAACGTCAATAAAATACCCTCATTGTTCCCTGATTAAATAGCACTGTATGAATATTCCCATATTCAAAATATGCTATAGGGGTGCAATGCCTGGTGAGTTATCTGCTCAACAGGTGGCGTTGTGTGTGTGTAAGTGTGAGAGTCCGAGTGTAGAGGGTGAGACAGTGAAGCACGGGAACGAGATGGGTTCAGAGATGGGGTCGTTTCGGGCCATGAGTGAGCGCCGTGCCTCATGTGAAGGCAAGATGGCAGGTGCTCATTGTGCTCTACGTGCTTCACATGTCTCACTCCCTAGACTGGAACAAGACCTCACGGGCTTCACTGTTCATTGTAAAGCGGTGAATGTTAAGGCTCTCAGCCTATGCCCGAGAGGAAGTAAGTTGGAATATAGAAAAAAAAAAAAAAAAAAAAAAAAAAAAAAAAAATATGTTAGTAATTATTACCAATGTTGAATGATAAAATTAATAGAACCACAAAATGTAGGCATTACGAAGTTATTGCCCAATGTTATTTAATGTATTGTACAGTTGTGAACATTTATTCACATACAAACATATTCGAAGCGGTCTCGGGTTGAATTGAATCTCCTAACTAATTTATACTGGGTATTTGAATTTCAGAGATTCTTTTAATCAGTTCGACACTTCTAAATCGATCAGAATTAATTACCACTGCTGTACAGTCACGAGCATAAATGCTGCGACATCAACCAGATAACGTCAACTCCTTCATCACTAGGGGTTTATACTAAGCTGAATATAATCGTTTGACGGTAGCTAGAATGAAATACAGAAATAATTGTGAATTTGAATACAAAGTTTTGCAATACCTTTGGAGACAAAGAGGCGAAAATTATTTGGTTGGTGTCGCAGTATTTATGCTCGTGACTGTACATGGTCATTACAGTGTAATAAGATTAATTGAAACAAATACTGTATAATTCCCACCAAGTGATGTAATTATTATGTTCCCTCCACCAACCGACTTTACTCCTAAACTCAATTAATAAATTCAACAAATACAGTTTGAAAAATTATTCGAGACGTTTTATGAAGCTTCGGATTCCACTCGAATCTGCTCAAATATCGAATTATCGGCGTGGACATAATATCATGCCTGTTTTCCAAATATCTAATCTATTATTTGTACAGTACAACTGTTACACACCAATATTCTCAGTAATAGTCGATGACGTTATAACTGAGACAATGAGCAATGATTAAGGAAACTTCAATTCTTCAACGAAGGAAGACCATCTCGTATTCGTTATGCTCGTTTAATATTTATGTGTCATAATAATCCAAGTATGATTAACAAGTAATAACTACACACACAACTTTCCTTAGAACTAATATATGAGGATTTATTAACATCGGCGTATACGCGTGTGTGTTCGTGTGTGTGTGTAATGGGGGGGGGGGGGGCCTTCCCCTGTGTCTCTGTACTGTTTGTTTTTATTATTACGTTAGCAACTTGAACCATCGTCTATCTTTGACCTCTGGAAACAATCTACATTAACTAGTTCTCTCTCTCTCTCTCTCTCTCTCTCTTTCTCTCTCTCTCGTGTGCGCTTCATTGATCTTTTCATCAATTGGGTAGCCAACGACCATTATAGATTTAAGATCGAAATGCCTATTAACCTCTCCGCTGTGCACAGGGGGTTTTCTACAGGGTAAGACTGTGCGCACCTATGATGATTTTGGGACCTATTGCCAATTTCGATAAAAAGTACATCATCGTGTAGGGAATGTTTGCGTGCATCGGCCCATATATATTTGACCCCCCAAAAAATGTCTGGGGGGGGTGGGGTAACGGTCCGTAGTTGAAAAATGTGGAGCGAATGGCACCGCGCGGCTAGATTGTCATCGAGCGGCGAGATTTCCCTGCCGAATATTTACGCGCGCAGGGGATAGAAGGAGAGGGAGGAGGGGGTGGGTTACCGCGTATTATCACGTATATGTCCTTTTTTTAGCCCTTTTAGGCTATGTAGAGTATGTATATGTGTGTAGGCCACCCATATAACAATGAATATGCCTCATAGTGACCAAAAATTGCAATATATAAGGGAATTATAAGAGAATTTTTAGGCGGGAATGAAGATGTGTTGGAGGTTTGGCGGCAATTTATGAGCTGAGAGTGTGGTTTACGCCATACATATCACGTATATCTTGTACGTAGAGCACTGTCATGCTATAATACAGACTTGTACGTATGTATACGTGCCATATATCAAAATATATACCGCATATAGACCAATTCATGCGATATTTACGCACATTATCAATGAGTTTCTATGCGTGAACCAAGGTGTGAGTGAGTTGTGCTGGGAATGAAAGGGGGAGAGGGTGTGTTACGCCATAAATATCACGTAAATCTTGTATTTAGAGCACTGTCATGCTATAATAAAGACGTGTACGTATGTAGGCGTCCCATATAACAAGGAATATACCGCATATAGCCCAATTGATGCGATATTTACGCAAATTGTGAATATGTTTCTAGCAGACGGAAGCCTGAAAGGGTGGGTTGGGGGTGGGTGGGTGGGAGGGAGGGAGGGAGGCATGCAGGGGTGCAGGGAGGGAGTGAGTGAGTCGTGGAGAGAAGGAAGGCAGGCAGATCTCTAGATAGATAACCAGCTGTGTGACAATTGTGAAGGCGCCCGAGGCGTATGGATGCCTTGGGATTTTGAACCTTATGTCTTCCAGGTGTCTGGTGTTTGTTGCCACCAAGAGTTTTACAATAACATGAGTCAGGAATGGAGAGAGAGAGAGAGAGAGAGAGAGAGAGATAGAAACTGAGACATGCGTATGTCGTACGTATAAATGGACTTCAGAATTGCATTTTTATGCAAGCAGACATTGCATTTTAGACACATGTGAAGTACCACAGAAACATGTAGGCCATTGACTGTAAATAAAGTACTATATTATAGACCACCAGTGACGGTGGTCAGTAAACACAGGCAGATTGCCTTTTGCGATAAAGGGCTAAATATAGAATGGTGTCTCCTTACACTTGCGAAAGGGTAGATTGCCACCAGAGAAACGTTTACTTATTTATTTCCAAGTAATATGCAATCTAAATGTATATTCGAGACCTACTGCAATTATTTGTATGACAGTCATGACTATGTATAATCCAATATACGCGCGTAGGCGAGACATAAGAAAGCTGGTTGAGCAATATTCGACACCCACACAGTTATTATTCTTTTTTATTTACAATATTATACAATACAAATGTATTTGTGAAGAGTATTTTATCCATTATTGTATTTATACAAATTTTGTTCCCAGACAGAGCTGCTGTGGCTGGTGTAGCTGGGGCATAAAGGAGCGGCAAGGGTCACCGCTTGACCGTGTGAAAATGAGTGGAGTCGCACTGAGAGGGGCAATTTTGCTGAGTGTTTGGGCAATTTTTGACAGAATAAAGTTATATAATTACTAATTCTTGACAGAGACAAACTTTTATAAACCTTGGCATGATATAATTGATAATCCCATCAATTTACAAACGTAAATTGGTGGGATAATTCATTTTTGTTTGTATATTGTCATTTCGATTGTAGACACAAAGTTTTGAGTGATATTTGGTATGAGCTCCTGTGGCATGGTTGGTAAGGTCGCGGACTGGAAAACTCAAAGTGTGCTGGGGTTGTGTGATCGAATCCAGGAGGGGGTTATGGGGAAGGTTTTATATTGTCTAGAAAATGTTTGATAAATTTTTTTTTTTACAAGATCATGCCATTGTATTCAAACAATATGAAATATTCATAGAATATATCATACTGTAAGAATACAATGACATGACCTTGTTTTTTTTGTTTTTTTTTATTGTTTTTTTTTTATTATCTTAGTAGGTTTGACAGGATTTGTTGAAACATATTTATTTTTGTACAATTCATTTGAGGTAAGAAAATAATTATATACACATTACTTTGGCTAATAACAAACATATATATTGATATACTAAAAAAATAAGGCATATTACATGTAAATCTTTGAAACTTATAAACTAAATAATGAAACATACAATTATATAATGTAAAAGCTATATCACAGGGACATCTTTGGAACTTATACATTATATAATATATATGTTACATTATGAGGTAGCGTGATCAATTAGGTCAGGTCAGGTAAGGTAGGGCGCGAGTCCAGGACAGGGCTGGGCAGGGGGCGAGTCCAGGGCAGGGCACGGGGCGAGTCCAGGGCAGGGCAGGGCACGGGGCGAGTCCAGGGCAGGGCAGGGCAGGGCGACACTCAATAATTCTTGAAGGTGTGGTAGTCCCTGAAGCAGTCACCCAGGCAGAGTGGAACTTTGCACTCGGCGCACATTGAGGTGACTCTTTTTGTGACATGGGGTTTCCTGACACTGGAGCTGCAGACAGTGCACTGCGCCTGCCTCTGACGAGTGCCAAGCATCTCAGTGTTGATGGGGTAGTGTCTTTCGACACCCAGCTGGATACGGTCAGGAACGTGATCCCCACGCCATGCCGTACGTCTGTGAGTGGTGGTGCCATACTTCTCCAGGAGTTGGTATGAGACGTTGTACACGAACTCCCGGAATTTCAGTTTCTGGTTTGGGGCCATATCATTTTTCACCAACCACAAGTTGTAGGCGTTCAGCATCGTTATATCAACTAGGTGGAGGAAGAGCTTGTGATACCACTTCACAGTCTTCCTCAGACACTCAACGCCTGACAGCTGACAGTCAGACTTGTCCACCAGGCGCATGTTTTTAGTGTAGTCCACTACCATGTCGGGCTTGTAGATTGTCTTCCTGGTTCGGTAGTGGATTTTGCCAGAATCCATCTGGGCACCTGTGTGGACGGTGGAAAGCAGGTGGACGTCTCGCTTATCCTTCCACTTCAGGGCTATCAGTTTCCCACACTTCTCGAGCTGCTTGAATTTCTGCCCCTTTCGTCGCCTTCTTCGCACATGCCTCTCGCGGTGTTCCTGGGCCAGGTCGTCTTCTGAAGGTGTGTCACTGGAGGAGGCATCTGTGAGAGGAATGACATCACCTGTGAACTTTGGCATAAACTTTCTTGTCTTTCTGACAGTCCCACATGACCCCGTTTGGTTGTCATGAAGAAACTGGCAGAGAGCAGGAGAAGTATACCAGTTGTCAGTGTAGATGATGTGGCCTTTGCCCAGGTAAGGTGCCAACATTTTCCTGACGATGGCACCTGACATGCCCATGGGGTCATTGGCAGCGGCTTTCGGTATGTCAATGTCAGTGCCTGTGTACACGATCATGTCAAGCCCTATTCCAGTTTCGCAGTCACACAAAACGAAGAGCTTGATTCCGAACCTATGCCTTTTCAAGGGGATATACTGTTTGAAAACAAGACGTCCTTTGAAGAGCACGAGCGACTCATCAATCACCATATTGAGGAAGGGGTAAAAGTATTTCCTATACCTCTCCAACAACATGGTGAACACATTCCGAACTTTCCATATCCTGTCAATCCTGTTAGGATTTTCGTTGTCTGCAAAGTGCATAAATCTTAGCAGCAACAAAAATCTGTCACGAGTCATGAACTTATTGAAAGTTGGGGTGGCGATGAGAGGGTCGTGCTTCCAATAGTATTGCAACACATGCTTCTTGATCAGAGGCATGAGGAACAACAAGGCAAAGAACGTCATAAATTCTTCCACAGTCGTATCCACCCCGCCTCGTATTCTCGCTTTTGGAGAAAGGACGTCCAATCTGCCAAACACCCACCTGTAGTAGGCGTTTGTTTGGGCAACGATGTACGTCATTACCTCCATGTCGAAAAAAGCGAGGAAGAAGTCGCTTTCGTTCGCTTGATCGTCACAGGGCCAGTCGTCAGTTGTTCCTGACGTCCCAGGATTGAACTGGGGCACGTCAGGTACAAAATTGACCCCGTCAGACCAATCGAACGAAGGCAGCTCAGGGATCGGAATGTCGTCTGCGTCTGCTTCATCGTCTGAAATATCGCTTCCATGGTCGCGATACAGCACTTCATCTTCATCACCCTCCTCTTCACTTGACAGACGATGCCCTTCCTCATTTTCGTCACCGACGTCGGACTCACTCCCACTGTCCACTCCCAAATCCCCCCACCCTTGGTCCCGTGCTAGGGCTTCGTCGTCGAAACTTGGGCTGCCAATGTCCTGCGAATCACCATCAAACAGCAGGGCGGCATACTTTGATGGTGTCAGAGTTTTCCGGGTCACTTTTGCACGTGAGGGTGTCTTATGGACAGGGACAGCAGAGGCGGTGGCAGGGGCGGCGGCAGGGGCGGCGGCAGGGGCAGCAGTGGTGCGTGGCCTTGATGGCAAGATGATGGTGGTGCCTGTCGCCCTTCTCTATGTTCCTTGGGCAGGGGCGGCATGGGCGGCAGGGGCAGCAGGGGCAACAGGGGCAGCAGGGCCGGCAGGGACACCAGGGACAGCAGGGCCAGCAGTCGCTTTCCCTCTCCCTTTCCCCTTCCCCTTCCCCTTCCCTGTTCCTTGGGCAGGGGCGGCACGGGCAGCAGGGGCGGCAGGGGCAGCAGGGGCGAAAGGGGCAGCCGGGCCAGGGGCGGCGGCTGGTGGTGGTGGTGGTGGTAGGGGCACTGTGGCTGGCGTACGGGATCTCTTCCCTACGCCCGTGCCTTTCATTTGTCCTGCCCCCGCAGGTTCTGCAGCCCTAGGGCGGCCTCCTGCGTCGCTGGTACCGGTGGCAGGGGTGGCAGGGGCAGCAGGGGCGGCAGGGGCAGCCGGGCCAGGGGCGGCTGGTGGTGGTGGTGGTGGTAGGGGCACTGTGGCTGGCGTACGGGATCTCTTCCCTACGCCCGTGCCTTTAATTTTTCCTGCCCCCGCAGGTTCTGCAGCCCTAGGGCGGCCTCCTGCGTCGCTGGTACCGGTGGCAGGGGTGGCAGTGGTGGCAGTGGTGGTGGTAGTGGTTGTTGCAGTGGCCTGGGTCGTGGTGGCAGTGTCACGAAAGACCAATGACCTCTGTGCCATTGCCCTGCTTGCACGTGTTTTCCGTGCTATGGGTGCTGGTGTTTCGTCCTCCGAGCTGTAGGGCGTGTCGTACTGGTAGCTAGGGTCTTTGGCAGCCACCCTCTGCCTTCCACGGCGGCTAACACCACCAGAAGGAGGGCTGGTTGTGTCATCAGGGAGCGAGCGTGAGGGACGTGTGGGCTCCATGACTAGTGCGTGGTTACTGGCGCGGTGGTGCTTGCACGAGTGCGGGGAGAGCGTTTGGCGGGGTGGTGTCGAGAGTTGACATGTAGTACTATACCCACACCAATTTTCAGCCGCCTGGCTATAAACGCGCGGTTTTGGTACGCGGTCAAAAGCTCTGCTCTTAAGAGTCTCCCCGCAGTGCGCCGGGGGAACTCTTATGAGTCTCCCCGTAGCTCCCGGGTTTTTAAGAACTACAACGTTTGTGATATATCAGGAAAAGGACATTTATATTTTAATTAGGCCTATAGTAGCAAGGACAAATTATGAACTACCGTAAGGTAATTCACTTTATAACACTAAAATAATACGAACCTTTCATTTGGTTTTATCTATGACTCACTGACTTGTTCCCAAAATTGTTTTGCTTCCTCGCTACTTTCGATATGCATGCAGTTATGTGGCAAAGTGCGTTCCCTGATTGTTAGGTTTTTGGTATTATCTAACAAGTTACTGATCACCATCTCGCACGATTATAAAGAAAGATAGCATTGCACTTATTCACGACACAAAAATGCGAACAGCAAGCGTCATTTGTTACCCAGTTATGAAAACAATATCTTGTTACGATCGGGTCTCGTATAAATCAGTGGCTCTTATACATTGGACTAGACTGGCATAAATGCAACAACGGAAATGCTAGATCCAACCCCTGATATATAATCCCGTCGAACAAAGAACACCTATACCCTCCAGAGTTATATCTGCGATAGCGGGGTATCTTAACTCTCAGTATCTATGTGCTTCTACTATAGGCTGATGTTCTCTGAAACGGCCTATAACCTATAACATATGGTTGCTTAGTTATGGTACACAAGGAAAAGATAGTTAACTTAATTAAATCACAAGAGTGATCTAATGCAAACAAGAAGAAGGTTTACTTAACATTACTTTACTCAATAATATCTGTCACTCCTTTATGAAAGAAAGTGTTGTAAAGTCCTCAAGCACCGAACAAGGAATCTTCTGAATAATGTCGGATGCTACTAAGAAGAACGTATCGGAAATGGAACCACAAAATAGCAGGAGGCAGGACAATGCACGTGTAGGCTAAATACACAAAAAGGCTGGACCTATAATGTTATTGGACACAAGAATATTATAAGCGGTGCAACAGTAATAATGCTCGCCACGAAAAAGTAGTACTCCTGTTAACAAAACCGGTCTATGCTGGTTGTGTCTCTCTACAGCAACCTAGACATCAAAATGCTTGTGTAGAAATAATGGGTATGCATAAAAGAGTATATGATATAATCCAGCTAATGTCTACCCGGGTTAATAAAGTCTAGCTGGGATGCGCAAAGGTACAGAATTTTGGTGGAGCAAGGCAGCTCCTAGCCTAGTGTGGACCTTGGGTCTGTGCGGCCTGATTACGTTAATATGAAGGGGTGCTCTCTTGAGGATTCTCGATCACAAGTATCGAGTATCCTCCTGGCGACCCTCAAAAGTAAAAGCAAATAGAGTTAGAACAGTGTTGGGTGGATTAGGCAAGCAGCCCTCACGCACTACACAGTCTAAACTCCAAGGTACACAGACAAAAGATCCACCCAGGTAACCCACAGAATCCGTAGTGTCGTGCAGCTCAAAAGTAGCCTACACACCGTGAAAACACCAACAGCAAGGTACCTGATCCCTAGTCTAGCATTATTTAACCCTGTAGAAACATTAGTGATTGATGGAGACAGTCCGAGCAATACAATCTCCCAAAAAGACAACGACTCTCTTCAACCTTAGCCTAGTACATAAGAAATGTGAGATCCAGCATATAATACAGTCTGGCCACCAATTCAAGGTGTGGATGCAGAGAACCAGAGGGGGATTGATATTAATAAAAGGTGAGGAAGTAGTGGAAATGATAGAGGCAGTAGAAAAGAAAGATTCTAAGACAAGAGTGTGGAACAGTTCATGGGAGATGCTTAGAGTATGCTGTCTGGGACGGATCTGACAAGGATATTCCCAGGGAGCTCCTGACTGGAGCCCCAGTTCGCAGGAATGGCACGAGGGCGCGCGACAGTCGCCCAGTAAGCAGCCGCCTAGTAGGCAGTGTTAGGCAGGAGGCAACGAATCCCGCGAGGCCTATGTAAGGGGGCCAGCCACGCGCCACACTCACCACCAAGTCACACCACCTGGTCTCTCTCTCTCTCTCTCTCTCCCGCTCGCCTTCCCATCATTCAATTACTTAACACAATACTTTCAATTGACTAAATAAAATAGAAAGGATTGTGACAGACGAAAATAAAGAACAGTTCTGAACTGTCTGCAACACAAGCTTTCTCGAGAAGGAAAGTACACAATGATAGGTAGACTGTAGCTACATTCTCTGCCCTGGTGAGTCCTAGCGAGTAAGCCATGCGGTTCTGGGGGAAGCGCGTCACAATCTTAGTTAAGGTTAAATATAATTGAATTCCAAGAATGAGAAAGGATGAATACATAACAATAAATTAGAATTTATGCACAACGGACATTTGTGAAGCTGAAGTTATAATTTAAATGGGAGAATGTAATTAAACAATTTTGGTGATAGAAGTTACTTTCGAATATATAGGATTCCTCATATTATTCAGTAGATCCGGAATTACAAATTACAAGATTTTAAAGCATACTAGCAGGGGTACCCGGCGTTGCCCGGGTTTAAATTTACTGTACCACCATAATCACCATCACTACTACCACCACTAATACTACCATAATCACCATCATCAATCACTACTACCACAATCATCACAATACTACTACTACCATAATCACCGGCCTCGACCTCCCTGTGCCTCATTAACTTAAACGGCGACCTCGATTTCGGCCGCTAAATGACCTCCGATTTTGGATCTGGCCTCATCGGTACCCCCATTTTGGGGTGCTGCGAACAACTTTCGTTCCATACATCTTTTCGATCAGAGGCCTCCTTCTGCCCCAAACGGCCATTGTTGTCAATGTTTTTTCAATTTCGGCCTCGAAACGACCTCCGATCGTGGCCTCGCCCCCTCTATGACCTGACCCAGGTCAATTGACACCCACATGCAAAGTTTCAGCTCCCCAGGTCCAAAACTGCGGCCGCCTATGAAGAACACACTGACAGACAAACAGACACACGAATTGATTTAATAATATAGATGAGATACAAAATATCCACTTAGTAGCATGTGAAATCATTACATTAAACAAGTTAAAATTTAAGGTATCCGTTTCATCTTATTTCATATCCTTCTCTTACATAATTTAATTATATCCAAACTATTTTGGTTTTGTTTTTCAACTAAGTCAATCATGCTTTTTCCACTTGCCCACTCTTAAGTCTTCATTCTATAATGACCACTGCACATTTGTTTATTTGTTACCTCCGCCAACGAAGTTCGGGAGGTATTGTTTTGCCTTTGTTTGTCTGTCTGTTTGTTTGTCTGCCTGTAAACCAGTTCTCAAAAGTTATGAACCGATGTTCACGAAATTGGGTGGCCGGATAAGATATGCACCAAGTAAGAAGTGATTCAGTTTAAGAGGTGATTGGTAGAGAGAATACCTCCGCCAGCAAAGGCGGCTCAGTTATGAACCAATGTTCTCGACATTTGGTGAGCAGATAGGATATGCGCCAATGACGAAGTTATTACATCAAGGGGACGGTTGGTAGAGCGCATACCTCCGCCAGTGGCTGCGGAGGTATGCGTTCTCCCGAGTGCCCCTCTAGTTATTTTTCTTATATAATGGACTTTATTCTAGCTGTTCTACCATTTATCGGTTTATTACATTCTATACATGCCTACCATATTTATTATTTATAATTTACGACTCTGTACCACTTTTCGAGTAACATTTCCTCATTTTTTTTATGTAAATTTTTTCATATTGTTTTTACTACTCGTCTTTATTCTTGTCTGTCTATTGATTTGCCTTACGATAGTTTCTGTAATTATGTTTTTCCCTTGTCTTGTGCGTTTCTCTTCTTCATCCAATCTCATGAGTTTGCCTCCTGTCTATTAATCATAATTTACTTCACCCCAATTCGTTTTCCCTAGCTTGTTTTAAGTTTCTTTTGTCCGACCTATTACCCTGGCCTTAGGTGACTTCCCATATTTTCATATCTAATATACCCTATTATTGGGTTTGTATGTGTGGTTATGTTATTTGCATTAAGTAAACTTTACTGCCTATTGTGCACTTTAGTATGCATGACCTGCTTAAATGCATCTATTATGTTCATTCATAATTCATTTGTTTATAGTCTCCCCCCCCCCCATTAATTGAAGAAACGTATCCGGCATTGTCCTTAGTTTATTTAAGACTGCTTTTTGCAAGGTTACAATTTACTTTTCATCTTTATATATTTAATTATTTATTATGAATTAGTAAATTTCAGTCCAAAGCATTATGACGAAAGTATTATCGACATTGGATACTTCTTCTTATTCAGTAAGTAGAGGCTAAAAGTGCGTGGCTTACACTTATACAAAAAAAAAACATGGAGTTAAAGCGTATAAAATATGATCGATAAGTCCTATAAGGGAGTTTATAAAGGGGACAATAAGGAATTACCGAATTATTAGTAAATCTGTACTAATGGTTTCGCATGATTAACATCAGTTTAATTTATTTGGTATTATGACCAAGTGCTGTATATTCCTCAAAATGCATTGGAACCTATGAATTGGATCTACAAGAGATTTGCTTTATTTGACCCAACCGTTCATTTATATATTTCCATATTAGTACCGGTATGCTTATATGTTTTATATACAATTACTTCTTACAATATCTGTCTATCAATATCTTTCCATGTCAGTCTTTGATTATTTAACTAACAGTCAATATTGGTGATTTAGTACCATCATCAATTTCAACATTAACATTTAAATTTGTATATCATACTTCTGTATTGTCTATCTAACTCTCTCGGTTTATGTTTCTGTGTATTTACCTTCTGTATATATGGCTGTGTATGTGGGTGTGCTTGAGTTATGTTTGTCCATTGTTTGCAAAAGATGATATCACAATCGGTATGCTGTTGTATTGTATGTATTTTTATTTCAATTAACTAAAATTGTGTAACTGTATTAATCATGCACAAAACATTATTTTAATTGTGTATTGGAAATTTAGTATACTACAGAATACATTTGAGCCAAAAGACGTGTTTGTAATTATTCATCTTCACACTTGGATACACGCAATACAAATAAACCTCTTCAATAGGTCATCCCTTTATGGATTTCATGTTGGCCATCACTAACCGAATTAATTCAAGTTAGGAAGCACATGTGAGAGTCAGAGGGTTACCTGATTTCGCGTTTACACCTTTGATTCGTAAAGGGCCTTCCTAACCTGAGTAAAATCTTCTAATGATAGCCTGGCTGTAGTGGAAGGTTTTAAAGTGTTTAAAGAGAAAGAAGGGGTATTTATGGTCACGTGTAAATAAATGTTGCAAGATTTACAATAAAACACGTAAACAACAAAACACAGCTAAGGGTAAAGAAGCTACATGACTGGTGAGTGGGGGAGGGAGAGAGAAAGTGTTGGGGTAAAGGGAGGGAGGGAATTGGAGAGTGGGGGATTCCGGTAGTTTGTGTAGGGATACCAACATTACCAAATAATCCCTTCCTCCCTGGGAGGGTGGATGGGGGGAGTACCCTGTGACACTTCTTATGGAGACGACTGTACATAGCCATGGGCATGCACAAGGGCGACTTGTGGGACGGAGTGCATCTAGATGCACCAGGGATACGGAAGGTGTTGGACAGGCTTCTGGATAGGGCGCATGCCTTCTTTGAGGAAAAGAACAAAGCTGAGGAGGAGCAGTCGGTGCCATAGGCTAGATCTCAAGACTCCGGCTGTTCCTCCTTAAGAGGAGTCTTGATCTATATTTTGTTTTCTTTCAGGTAATTTACACTTAAGTTATTGTATTTTGTATTCTGAAAATTTGTATTTTGTTTTAATGTAGTATAGTAAAGTAAGTATTTTACAGTAATCTATGTAACATAATTCCTTTTCTATTTTATATATATATATATATATATTTGTAACTGGCATGGGGTACGCTGTCATTTATGCTTGAATTGTTTGGTACATTGTCATTTGTAGGGTAGGTTAGCCTTAGCCCATGTTTGATTAGCCCACAGTGACGATTGCCGATTTATTTTAATGTTCCCGTAATATAAATAAGTATTTATGTCCCCAAATTTAAAGTAATACAAGATTGTAAGTATGGATGCCAAAGTTCAGTCTTTAAGACGGCTCAAAGCCGCAAAAAAGAAGGGGTTTCACTAAGCTGACTTCAAATTTGTCTAAGTTTATTGAACATGCCGCAACACCACATGATGTGAAGGGTGTGAAAGCTACCATTGAGGAAACCCTAACTGAAATAAAATAATATAGCCAGCAGTTGTATGACTTGCACACTGACGGACAGCAATATGATGAAATGATCATAGATATACAGTATGTCTCAGGTAAATTGTAAATTAGTTGAGTTACAGTGCTCTGCTGCAGTCCACAATTGGTGCACCTCCTGATAATACGGCAAGGCAGTATAAGAAGGGGATCAAGTTATCTGCCTTGAAGTTGCCGATTTTTTATGAAGATCCGACACAGTGGATTAGGTTTTGGGAACATTTTTATTGCAGTGTTCACTCCCAGACAGACTTAACAGACATTCAGAAATGTACATATCTCAAGGGACAACTTAGTGGTGAAGCTCTACAGATTGTCAGTGGATTTAGCCTGGTTGCAGCGAGTTATGAGCCTGAGGTCACGATTCTGAAAAACACTTATGGTCAAAAGGATCGAATCAAAGCGGCTTATATCGCTAAATTGTGTATGGTACCGCATCCCAACCAGGTCAGTGCTCTTAACCCGTAAACGGCGGCAAAGCTCTTAAGAGGTTTTACTGGGCGACGGCGGCAAAGCTCTTAAGAGGGAGGCCTAAAAAAACTATTTAAACAGCACTAAAAAAAAATGTTTTTTTCCCTATACCTCATATCACTCCTCCACATCCCCTCCTTCCTCCCTTTCCCCTCCCCCTTCAATTATCACCTATTTTCCCTGTTATTCCCTAATTTGTTGGTATATTTTTTGTGCTAACATTAGCAAACTGTGTGGGGGATGTGCTTACTGTCTAGCGGGTGTGTTACACAACCGAGTGTGTGTATGAGTAGGGTCAGTGGCTTGAGGCCTCGTGGAGGGAGGGGTTGTCTCAATTTTCTCCATAATTCATGAATGGGCTGGTCCATCTATATTCGCGATTTTGACCAGAATTTTTTTATTTTCACTTGTGTTATTGTTGTTACAGGTTACTATCTTCATAGTGATGGTAAAATAGGCTCATATGAATAGGTAATAACGATATTTATCGTAAAATGACGAATGGAGCCAATATGCTCGCCCATGGGGAGCTAGTTCATTACCCCCTCCCCTCGCCGTTACCGGGTTAAAGACTTTTCCGCATCATTTTAGTGTGCATTAGAATCCTTACGCTCCATGGATGTGACAGTTAGTGAAATTTGTGCGGTACAGTTGTATAATATACTTCCTTGTGAGCTCTCAAAAGTGATTAAACGTGAATTGAAAGACAACTGGCTGGATGTGGACAAGTATGTTTGTGTGTTGAAACCTTAGAGAGTAGGCAGAACCCACTAGAACAATTTTGTGCGACTGCCACAGCAGCATATTCGGTTCAACAAAGGCAGAAAACAGATACCAAACAGAAGTATGGATGTAAATTGTGTTTTAAGACAGGAAATTTTTGAGCTAGATGTGCGAAGTGTAAGTCCAGTACAGCGAAGGCCAAGAGAGCAACACAGTTGAATTTGTGCGTTGGGTGCTTGTCGGCGGACCATGGAAACTTTTTTTCATTGTCTTTCTCTAAATGCTTGATAACCGTGCTGTTATTATTGACTGATATAACTCTATATGGACCTTTGAAAACTGGTTGCAATTTATCCTCGATGTGAAATTATCTTAAATAAACAATTATATGAAATAAGATCGCCTTCATTGATTTTTACACCCATCTAACGTTTTTTTGTAAAATTTATAATTTCCTCCTTCGATTTAAAGAGCGCACTATGTACATGTTTATAGATTGTGAGAAAGTTTTTCAAGTAAAACAAAATATAATCATCGCAGTTGTAAACAGGGAAATTCGACTTAACTAATCTTTATGTTGTATTCTCTTATCCCTGCCAAAAACAATAAAATATGACGACTCCTCAATTGGGGAAATTATCAAACAATTTAGGGGTCCCAGGCATTAGTATTTTTTTCTAACAATATGACGCGAAGCACATGAATAAGTGACTGGTTAAATTCATAGCATAATTTCTTCATATCAGAATTACAAAACTCTGTAGCGTTATCAGTTATCATTATATTAGGACAACCAAATGTTCATACAATGAACGATAGGAATTTCTCTGTAACCAATCTCGTTTCTTTATCTTGCAACACTGATACTACAAAGTACCTCGAAAAGTGACACAGACATTATATATTGATTACCTGCACTGGAAATTGGCTGCTGTTAATTTGCAAAATACATATTATGTAATACTGAGGGAGGTTAATTCAATGTACGTTGGATTCCTTTACATGAAAATATGGGTATAAACACAACTTTGGTTATGTTAGAACACTTGGTTGTATAGTTATTTTGGTGTTTCAAGTTTCGGCTCATAGCAATAGCAATTAACATCATTATATGCAATTTTGAGAACGTTTCCTTATCCAATGTTTGCGGACTGTTGATATGTTGTATTTGGGGGTTTCCTAAAGCCAATACGGGTGAAACAAATTTGTTTGCAATTTTGTTCAGGTCCAGTTACATTTTGACTGGACAAATTAACATGTGTATGTACTGTATAATAATACTCGGGCACATACCCCATAGCTTGGGATGGCCGACACGAGACAGAGCCCGAACAGGAACAACAAAACAACAAAAAAACAAAATACAATTTTACACACATCTAGGTCGCCCAGGAGAGGACCCAGAAACCTAGGCCCATTTGGGGTCTCCACCAAAGACTCCCAGGTCCCAGACCTTCCGGAGAGGTTCCGGTTTCAACAGGCAGATACGTAGCGAAGCCTACCACAACAATGCCTGCCCACCTTACTTTCAGGCATGACCCTTCACAACATAGACCGGCTCCCTGGGCCACGCGCATGACGGATTATTATCTAGTCCAACTGGTGCCCGACCCCCTCTCCCTACGACCTGTGTTATCACTTATCTATTCACAAGCATTCTCCATTCATTCCTATTAATTACCACTTCTCTTGCCTGTTCTTCAGTCATCTCTCTAACTTCCAACACTTGTATTACACCATCTCTCCATTTCATCCAAGGTCTTCCTCTCAATCTATTTCGCCTTGTTTCTGACTCATATGTTCTCTTTGTAAGCCTCTCATCTCCCATTCGTTCACCATGTCCATACCAGCATAGCAATTTTCTGTCCACTCTGGTCGATAAGGGTTCCCGTTGTCCCACTTTACTACGTAGGCCTACCTCTTCATTCCTCAATCTGTCTCAACGCATACTCCACACATACTCCTCAAGCAGCTGATCTCCATCACATCCAACTGTATTTTCTCTTATGCCTTCAAAGTCCATATCTCGGTCCCATGCATCATTGTTGGTACAACTCTCTCTTGATACATTGCACTTTTAGCTTTCATTCCAAAATTCTCACCTTCCACATATTTCCCATTGCTCAAAATTGTTTCCTTCCTTCACATACTTTGTCTCTTACCTCCATTTCCACACTTGTGTCCCTTCTTATCACTCCTCTTAGATATTAAAAACGCTCCACTTGTTCCAGCGTTTCCACATCCACGCGTAGATTTAGATTTACCCTACGAGGATTTCTATTACATACCATCACTTTACTTTTATTGACATTCACCCTCATCTTCCTACTCCCACATAACACACACAACTCTTTTTCTACTCGCTGCAGCTTCTCCTCAGAATCCGTCACCAATGCTGTGTCATCAGCAAACAGCAACTGATTCAACTCCCAATCTCTACCTTACTTTCTTACTAAAACCAATCATCTAACAATAGCTCTCACCTCACCATCCAACCACGGTGACATTACACAACCCCACAACCCTGTCGCAGACCTACATTTACCTCAAACCATTCACTCAACTAATTTCCTACTCTAACACACGCTCTCCTCTCTTCATAAAAACTCTTAACTGCTCTTAACAAATTTCCTCCAATTTCATAAATCCTTAGCACCTACCACATTGCATCTCGATCTACAAGATTATTATGCTTTTTCCAAATACATAAAAGCCCAAAATATTTTCATATTTTTCTCTAAATACTTTTCACATTGTTGTCTTACTTCAAAAATCTGATCCATATGTACACCCTTTTCCCCTCCTTAAGCCGCACTGCTCTTCTCTCATTGCACCGTTTGTACCCTTTATTATCCTCGCTATGAACACCCTGCATACACCTTTGCAACAACTGATTATAAACTAATACCGCTATACCTTGACCACTCCTGCCAGTCTCGCTTCCCCTTGCACAAAGGCACAATATATGCACTCCTCCCGTCAAATGGTACAAAGGAGTAAAAAGGAAATCAAGCAACAACAGGTCTATTGACCCTTCTAGGCTGCTTGTCCTCCAAAACACTGAGGATCAAGTGTCCAAACAGTGGTTTAGAGTGGGTAACGGAACATTGAAAAGGGAACTACTGCCCTGGAACTAATGTCCATGGCAGGATTAGGAAGTTAGTAGGGGACAGAGGGGTTAGTTACTGAGGGGGGGATCAAATATAGTTATTCATTTACAAACGCAGTCAGTCGCGGGTTTGATGCAAGATATTTGTCTAGGCGAAGTTTAAAAGAATCAACAGTGCTGCAGTCTATAACGTTTCGGGGAAGCCCATTCCACAATTTGACAACTCGATTGAAGAAGAAATTCTTAGATTCGTGAGAGTTAAAAGATTTACCAATAATTTTGCAATCGTTTCCCCGCGTGTAATTAGATTGGTCAATAGTGAAGTACTTACTACAGTTCATATTGTCGATGCCTTTGATGATTTTGAACACTTGAATTAAGTCGCCTCTTAATCTGCGCTGGGTTAAAGGAAATAGATTTAATTCTCTAAGACACTCCTCGTATGGTTTGTTTTTTAGGCTAGGTATAATTTTGGTAACTCTACGTTGAACTCGTTCTAGCTTGTTTATATCTTTTTGGTAATAAGGGCACCAGGATTGAACGCAGCATTCCAGAAGAGGGCGGACTAAGGAATTGTAAAGAGTTACGATAACTTCTTTAGATTTATGCTCAAATGACCTGCCTATAAAGCCAATTATTTTGTTTGCCTTCTAACAACTTCTGAACACTGTTGACTCGGTTATAGGTTACTCGATATTGTTACTCCCAAATCGGTTTCTCTGTCTACACTCTTAAGCTGAGTGCCATTCATCGAATAGTTTGCTTTCTCATTTTGGTATCCGATATGTAGTACTTTACATTTATCCGCATTGAAACTCATTTGACAAATTTGGGCCCAACATGACAACTTATCTAGATTGTGTTGCATATCGTCAACTTGTTCTTTTGAGAGCACGCTATTTGCATTTTTGTATCGTCAGCAAACTTTGAGATTGTACAGGTGAGACCCTCATCTATGTCTTTAATGTAAATTAGAAAGATAATTGGTCCTAGTACCGATCCCTGTGGTACCCCACTAGTTACATTGGTCCATTTAGATGCCTTACCGTTTATGACTACTCTTTGCTTTCTGTCGCTGAGCCAATTTTCTATCCATTTCAACACACCGTCTTGTATTCCATGCGCTTTCAGTTTTAGCAGTAAACTTTTGTGGGAAACTTTGTCAATTTGAAAATCAAGGTATATAATATCTACAGCTTTACTCTCATCATAGAGGTTGAGGATATCGTGAAAAAAGTCTAAGAGATTTGTTAAGCAGGAACGTTTGTTACGAAAGCCGTGTTGAGTATTTTTAAGTATGTTATTTTCCTCTAAGTGATTTACGAGTCTGTCTCTTATGAGCGTTTCTAGCATTTTACATACAACTGAGGTTAAGCTAATTGGACGATAGTTACTGGGTAGGGATTTGCTGTCTTTTTTTAAAAATTGGTGTTACGTTAACTAGCTTCCACTGATCAGGAATAGTTCCAGACTGCAAGGATATATTGAATAACATTATCAGTGGTTTGGAGAGCTCATCCTTAGCTTCCTTTAGAACTCTAGGTGAGATTGTATCAGGTCTGGGCGTTTTATTTACCTTGAGTTTATCTAAACATTTTAACCCTTCTTTGGCGGCGCGCAACTTATGTCGTGTGAAATAAATTTGGACTAAGTGGCGGTTCACAACTTATGTCGTGTGCCATTTTCAGCACGTAATGTTGCAGACAGAGAGAGCTGAGCGGTGGGGGGAGCGTAGTAAGGCTATGACCGTCGCCCACCACCGCGGTGGGCCAACTGAAGTGAAAACCACCCTTCCATCCCCCCTCACACTCGCTACACAGGGAATTATGTAGGGAAAGTACCTAATTACATGGCTTTTGCACTCGTGTTGCGCGATCGTAGCAAGAAAACTAGTGGTCGTACAAGGATGGTTGGGGTGTCATTGGAAAGCTCTGTTTATACCCTTTCAGGGATAGATACTTGTTTTACGCTCTGGGTCTTATTTAGGCATGAAAATGATCACGTAAACAACCCTATTTAGGGTAAAAACACCCCGCTGGGCGGTACATATAAATTACCGCCTAGACCGCTCGTGAGGTGTTAATACTTCTCTCTCTGTAATGGATATATTACTTAGAACATCAGAATTATCTATCTGAATCGGCGATGGTGTAGGGATATCAATGAGGTCTTCTGTTGTAAAAACTGATGCAAAGAAGGTATTGAGGGCATTCCTCATTTGTACTTCGTCTTTGGTATATTCTCCATTTTCATCGACTAACGGTCCAACAGTTGAAGTAACTACTCTCTTCTTTCTGATATAACTATAGAATTCTTTTGGGTTTGTTTTACTTTGATTCGCAACATGTCTCTCCAGGGTCTTTTTACTTTGCTTAATTAACTTTTTGGCTTTGCGTCATAGTTCTACAAATTTCACCCGTTCTCGTCTTTTTGCGAGGATTTTAATCTATGTTACGACCGGGCACTCGGGTACACTAGGGCTCTCACACAGGACTCGAGTATGGCTCGCTGCCACAACGGAAACACACGATCCCAACCCCAGAGTACTGCCAGCCGAACAAAAAACACCAATACCCTCCAGAGTCCTATCTGCTATAACGGGGTATACAAGAACTCGGTACTAGCGTTTCACAACAGACTAATAAAAAGACGGGAGTTATCTAGTCTGGTCAACAATCAAACAAAGAAGTAAATACAACAACACCAAAGAATAGTGTTGGCCGAAGCCGAAGTAATCCACCCTTGACTAAGAACTTAAGAAGTCCTCCACCCTCTACTTCGGATCGGCACTATTACGTTACGTTAAACAATAGTCCTCGAGCATCGAGCAAGGAATCTTCTGATAAAGTTAGATGCTTCTCGGATACTCGTAAGAAGTAAGTATCGGATTTTGAACAGCAATTCAATAAGCAACACACTGGCAATTAACTAATATTAAAGGCTTTAAATTGACATAAGAGAATTAGAAGAATAGACAGTAGTAAATGGCAAACATATAAAAGAAGTACTCCGACAATGCACTGGCCATAGCCTACTAGGATTGTGCTCGGGGGCCACTAATCTCTAAAGTAGCTTATGCGTGCCACACATGAAATCAATAGTGCATAAACAATAACATACATAAGGAAAGCTTCAATACTATGCTGTATCTGCTGACCGAGCAAAGTCTAGCTGGGATGTAGTAGGCTAGGAAACAATGGCTGAGCAAGCGGCTCGTAGCCTAGCGAGGTCCTTAAGACTGTGCGGCCAAATTACGTTAATTGACGGGATGCTCTCTTGAGAGATCCAGATCACTAGTATCTGGTTCTCTCCTGGCGATCCTCTCAAAGTCAAGCAAACGAGTTAGCACAGTGCTGGGTGGCAGAGGCAAAAGCCCTCACTCGCAACACAGTGCTAAACTCACAAGGTACACAGTCAGAAAGACCACCTAGGCTTCCCAAGTCTCCGTTGCGATTGTACAGGTTCAACAAAACCTAATACACATCGGGAATCACAACTCTAGTAGCCCTATCCCAGTCTAGCATCACCTAGATCAGCAGAAAACAGGAACATGAATAATCATACACAGGGAAATGCATATACGAGTGCAACAAACATTAATCAATCCTATTCTAGTTATCCCTTCCAAAATAGGCTATTCTAATAGGCATATATCTCGTGAGAACTCAAGCGATAATACTTTGGCTGACTAAATCTGCACCAAAGGGGTCATTGAGGTTATAAAGGGTCGGGAAGAGGAGAAGATAGGCGGTTCAGAGAGTAGAGAAAGTTCACATCAGTCGGAAGAATATGTATAGTAGCAAGGGATATGAGAAGTCGCTCTGCCTTAATGAGTTCTGAGTAAAGCATGGCGAGACCTCCCTTTTTATACTCGGCCCTCTAGTGAGCAGATCGCCAACTACTAAGGACCGCCCACTGACAATCATTACGTAATATTCTCTCTCAATCTGGGATCGACAAAGGATTTCCCACGCGCTGAGAAGGAGGAGGGAGGAGGGAGGAGGGAATTAGGCCTACCTGCCCGCGTGGCGCACTCACTGGTCCTCGCCACGCAATTTCTCTCTCTCTCCTCTCATCATTACATATAAGTCCCACACACAACACTTATAACTAATGATATAAAATAGAACTCGTTGACTCAGATGAAAACAAAATACATATTTATAATACTTATAGTACAACGGCTCACATAAACTAAGTTAGGAAACTTTACACAGACTACAGCCAAAGTTCCTGCCCTGACGATCCTAGCGAGAGTGGGGCATGACTGGGCGTTCTGTACAGCATGCTCATACTCGACATGCGTCACACCTCCCCCAAGATTTTACTTGCTCAACCCTGAGCTAAAATCTGATACACAGAACCCCATCAAGCCCCCCACACCCAGCGACCGCATGGCACTAAAACAAAGCTGAGATTATCACTAAAACACATCTTAAAAAAAAAATTACATTTTATAACTCCTCCCAACAATAGCAAAAGACACAATATCATGCTCCCAGAGCGAGCTTACAGCAGCTCAGCCGTTTGATAGTTCGTGGACTACTCAAACTCAATAGGCTATGACAAACTTATACAATTATCTATATCAAAAAGAAAGAGTTTTTTTTTTTATATGATTTTTATATTTTAATATGTTTTTCCCGGCTGCACTATAAGGGCAGCCTATTTTTCTTCTATACCAAACGCTCAACTCCTGCTTTACGACCCAATACGCTGGGCTACAACCGCGAGCCAACAAGCACCAAGCGCAAAATACTATTCAAACTAAAGCAAGAGGCTACTCGTGTGTCAATCTACCCAGGATCATATACCCTTGAACGACCATCTGCAACCACGTTGTCACAACCGGCAATATGGCGTATGTCCAGGTTATATACCAATAACCTTAGTGACCACCTGGTCAGCCTCATATTCCGATTGTGAAACTGGTCCAAGATCTTGAGAGGGTGATGATCTGGGTAAACTACAACGACCGGACCATAGGCTGGAACATAGACCTCGAAATGCCCCAGCGCATCATCGTCCTTTTCACTTTCATTCATCAGGTTCTGAAACGTTGCTGGTGCATTCTCAAGTCCGTCAGGCATAACATTGCACCGGTAGGTACTCCCGTCCACAACAAAACCACATACCTCTTTAGCACGCTCGGACAAAGTTACAGGCAACGACCACTCACGACATTCCTTATCCCTCAGACCCTTCGTCCACACGTAATCCAGCTCTGCTTGCACCACAGGCTGTCGAGCAGGATTTATACGGTAGGGAATTAAACTGAGCCTTGCACTATCTCCAGCCTGCATGTCGGATTCTACCCCGTACATCAGGCCTGGAGAAGCAACAAACATGCGAAAGTACTGCCATAGCCTAGTAAACAACTGCCTTGCACTGTCTCCATGAACAACATGCCCAGTGCCCTCCCACAACCCAGCCGAGACCGCAGCTTCTAACCTGTAGTCTCCCTCCTTCTCCACCTTCGTCCCTAGAACAGCCAGGTCATGAGAGGGACAATCAGTACCACCTGTGCAGTCACTCCCATAGTTCATTATTGCTAAGGCTTCCCCGCCGATACCGTACATGCGCACCCCCGCATTCCTTGTGACGACATCTGCCCGCGCAGCATCACCGCTTTCAGCGACATGGCCAGATACAGTCGGTCTATGGTAGGGCTGTTGCATTAGACTAGAGCAGCATTGGGAGGCTATGCGACGACCGGGCACTGCGATACCACAGCCGACCTTACCAATCTGCTCAATGTCCTCCTTTTGACCACCACCCTTGGCAGCCATGGGTCGACCCTGACCTGGCAACCATGCCAAAGCCTCGTCGCCCACCTTGAACCACCGAAACAACGAGGCTAACGGTCTTTCAACATTCACGTGACCTGCCCGTGGAACATCTTGCACCGCCCGAGTTGTGAGACTCAGGGGCTCGGCACAACCAGTGGGGTATGAACCGAGCCGGTGCTGGAGTGCTGCACACTGCTGCTCAGGCAGGTGCTCTAGCGCTTCCACAGCCACCAGACTCGTGTCCCCCGCCCACGGCTCCGCCGAGACATAACAATCCCTACTCTCCTCCACCTGTGCCCTACTGCCCCCCTCTCCTTCTCCACCTTGGCCGTGGCAGACCAACGCAGGGACAGTAGGCTGCTCAGGTGGTTGCCTCACAAACTCCTCCAACAGGTTCACATGACATGCTTCCCCGTCCTCGTGTTTGATCTCGACAGCACCATTACCACACTTCTGAACTTCCGGATCCTCCAACTGCAGTTTACAAATATCTGAGGGAACCAACCTGTCTAGATGCTTCCGAAGCAACCCAAGTCCTCCCCCAATATCAAACTGAGCAACCCTTTTTTCTCTCCGTGTGCAACGTTGCTGCCTCGGAGTCTCTTCCGGCCCTACCTCCTCACTAGCTGTGACAGGTCCTGGGGCCTCTCCAGACTCTAACATAGGTGCCAATACTGAATCACCCAGGAGAGCCGCCGAGTCAAAACTCTTAAAACCAACTCCAGCTTTAGCCTCCTCCTGTTGATCGTTCCTCTGCTGGTCTGAAGACGGAGGACTAGGCTGTGACACTTTAGCTGCCCGAGCTCGGGTGACAGCACACGCCATGGGTTGTGCCTGGCACCGCTCGACACACTCTTGCTCTTCCCTACTCACGTCGGCCGTCCTCTCGGCAACGACTAAGGGTAGAACCTCAGAAGCGGGCATTGCAAAGTCGTTGCCGAGAAGAAGGTCGACGCCCTCCACTGGCAGTTTCTCCACAATCCCGACATCCAATTCACGTGTCACACCATCCACCTCCAACTCCAACCGCACCAGCGGGTATGACCGAGTTGCATTAATACCCTGCACCACTACCACCCGAGCCGCATTTATAGGGTAGCCAGTCAAGTTATTCATCAGAGTCTGGGAAGCACCGGTATCACGCAAGACCTCTACTCCATGCTTGCGCCCCGCCCACATCACGCAACCCCGTCCTCTATGGTCGCAAAAAACATCCTGAGCAGGGTTCGAGCCTCCCAGGTGCTTCTGCATTGGCTGTGCCTCAGCCTCTGACGAACTGCCCCGGGCAAACTCAGAAGACTTCGGAGACACACCAATGTTGCAGGCCAAAGACACAGCTGCTGTAGGTGGTTTGCTAGGACAGACTCTTGCAAAGTGCCCCTTTTCATGACAATGATAACACTCCAACTCCCCTCTGGGCTTCCCTTGGTACTGGGAAGGGCCCGGCCCCTTCTTAAATGGGACGGTGCTAGTCTTGTGGTCAGTCTTGGTATCATAGCTCTTGTACTTGTTTGCATAAGGTATATCACTAACTCGGGGGGGTGGGGCGTCACGCCCCTTGTTACCTGCCTCACTACGCTGGGCAGACCCGCACCCACGAATTAGTGATAGCCGGAGGTCAGCCATCTCAGCTGCCTCCTGTAGAGTTTTTGGGTTCTTTTCTTTAATAGTTAAAGTCATTTCTGCACCAGTACACTTATAAAACTGCTCGAGCAGAAACAGCTCAGTCAACTGTTCGGCCGTCTCAGCTTTCTCAGAACGTGTCCAGTTTGTAAGTGCATCTTTTAAGTCCCGGGCATGTTCAAGAAAGGTCGCCTCCCTAGTCTTTGTAACACCCCGAAACTTCAATCGATATGTTTCTGGTTGCAACTCGTATGCCCGTAGGACAGCTCTCTTCAATTCTGGGTAGTCAATGCAAGACTCTAAAGGTAGTGCATCATAAGCCTTCAGACCCTTACCCGTAAGTCTTGAGGAGACTAGAGCTGCCCACTTCTCTTCAGGCCAATTATGCTCCCCACACTTCTTCTCAAAACGATTAAAAAATTCTGTGACTTCAGTTTCACTAAATGCCGGCACCAATTTGACTAAGTGGGACAAGGACTGTTCTCTTACTTGGCCCTCACGGCCCATCCGAGTCCCTGTCGACTCTGCACGAGTCTTATCTAAATCTATTTGAGCACAATATTTCTCTGAGTCGTACCTAAGCTCAGCCTCGTGCCTCCTAACCTCAGCCTCAATCTCCTTCTCCTGCTTCCTAGTCTCATTCTCCTGCCTTCTGGTCTCATTCTCCTGCCTTCTGGTCTCAGCCTCAATCTCATGCTTCCTAGTCTCAATTTTAGCAAGCTCAAGTCTAAATATCATATCTGGAGACAGGCAGGAAGAGGGAGCTGCCACTACTGAAGGAGGGGGGGCAAAAACTGGGGAACCACCATGTGCACCGCCCGAGGGCACTCCAATCTGCCAATTCTCATCCCTCTGTGGGAGAGTGCTAACCTCCGGCAACTGAGTGGACGGCACTGTGGGAGTCGAGTGAGAGGGGATCTGGGGAGGAACCCCCCCAAACGCCCTCTCCTCCGAAACCCCATGTCGCCCACGCAACACCCAGGAAATCAGCTCCCTCTTGGACATCCCTATTACATTGGATAGGCCCAAAACCTTGGCTATCAGGTGCAAGCCATAAATATCCACCCCAGTCAGCCTCTCCTCCGTCACGTGGTACCGCTTACTCACAAAAACTCTAGCATCCTCCTCACTGATTACTAACGGCACCTCTTCAAATGGCATCTCTCGCTCCTCGTCAGTGCTAGGGCACGACATACTGAAGTCCACAAAAAAATTCTCGAGACAAAAGTGTTAAACTTCCTTATGCAAGCACTAATTACTAAATTAACTGGAGTCTCTTAAATGCTCTACTAATTGCCCTACAAAAAAAAAAATATTCTTCAATATGCACGCTAAAGTACAAACAAACAAATGTTGTACAACTCTGCAAAAATGTATACTGTTCACAAAATCCTAAGCAAGGTCGCCATTTGTTACGACCGGGCACTCGGGTACACTAGGGCTCTCACACAGGACTCGAGTATGGCTCGCTGCCACAACGGAAACACACGATCCCAACCCCAGAGTACTGCCAGCCGAACAAAAAACACCAATACCCTCCAGAGTCCTATCTGCTATAACAGGGTATACAAGAACTCGGTACTAGCGTTTCACAACAGACTAATAAAAAGACGGGAGTTATCTAGTCTGGTCAACAATCAAACAAAGAAGTAAATACAACAACACCAAAGAATAGTGTTGGCCGAAGCCGAAGTAATCCACCCTTGACTAAGAACTTAAGAAGTCCTCCACCCTCTACTTCGGATCGGCACTATTACGTTACGTTAAACAATAGTCCTCGAGCATCGAGCAAGGAATCTTCTGATAAAGTTAGATGCTTCTCGGATACTCGTAAGAAGTAAGTATCGGATTTTGAACAGCAATTCAATAAGCAACACACTGGCAATTAACTAATATTAAAGGCTTTAAATTGACATAAGAGAATTAGAAGAATAGACAGTAGTAAATGGCAAACATATAAAAGAAGTACTCCGACAATGCACTGGCCATAGCCTACTAGGATTGTGCTCGGGGGCCACTAATCTCTAAAGTAGCTTATGCGTGCCACACATGAAATCAATAGTGCATAAACAATAACATACATAAGGAAAGCTTCAATACATGCTGTATCTGCTGACCAAGCAAAGTCTAGCTGGGATGTAGTAGGCTAGGAAACAATGGCTGAGCAAGCGGCTCGTAGCCTAGCGAGGTCCTTAAGACTGTGCGGCCAAATTACGTTAATTGACGGGATGCTCTCTTGAGAGATCCAGATCACTAGTATCTGGTTCTCTCCTGGCGATCCTCTCAAAGTCAAGCAAACGAGTTAGCACAGTGCTGGGTGGCAGAGGCAAAAGCCCTCACTCGCAACACAGTGCTAAACTCACAAGGTACACAGTCAGAAAGACCACCTAGGCTTCCCAAGTCTCCGTTGCGATTGTACAGGTTCAACAAAACCTAATACACATCGGGAATCACAACTCTAGTAGCCCTATCCCAGTCTAGCATCACCTAGATCAGCAGAAAACAGGAACATGAATAATCATACACAGGGAAATGCATATACGAGTGCAACAAACATTAATCAATCCTATTCTAGTTATCCCTTCCAAAATAGGCTATTCTAATAGGCATATATCTCGTGAGAACTCAAGCGATAATACTTTGGCTGACTAAATCTGCACCAAAGGGGTCATTGAGGTTATAAAGGGTCGGGAAGAGGAGAAGATAGGCGGTTCAGAGAGTAGAGAAAGTTCACATCAGTCGGAAGAATATGTATAGTAGCAAGGGATATGAGAAGTCGCTCTGCCTTAATGAGTTCTGAGTAAAGCATGGCGAGACCTCCCTTTTTATACTCGGCCCTCTAGTGAGCAGATCGCCAACTACTAAGGACCGCCCACTGACAATCATTACGTAATATTCTCTCTCAATCTGGGATCGACAAAGGATTTCCCACGCGCTGAGAAGGAGGAGGGAGGAGGGAGGAGGGAGGAGGGAATTAGGCCTACCTGCCCGCGTGGCGCACTCACTGGTCCTCGCCACGCAATTTCTCTCTCTCTCCTCTCATCATTACATATAAGTCCCACACACAACACTTATAACTAATGATATAAAATAGAACTCGTTGACTCAGATGAAAACAAAATACATATTTATAATACTTATAGTACAACGGCTCACATAAACTAAGTTAGGAAACTTTACACAGACTACAGCCAAAGTTCCTGCCCTGACGATCCTAGCGAGAGTGGGGCATGACTGGGCGTTCTGTACAGCATGCTCATACTCGACATGCGTCACATCTATCATTAGCAAACTTTTTTTTAGCAAGCAGACAGTTTGAAATATCTTTATTCCACCATTTGGGCTTATCATTATGGCCTGTACGCCGTATTTTCGATGGTATACAGTCTTTCACTGCTTTTAGGTAAGTGTTTGCGAATGATTCCCAAGATGAATTTACCATTGACACAACGAAGAAATCATTGAATAGTCTCACCAGCCAATCTATTATCACATCTCTACACTTCTTAATACACTCTACAGCAATACCATCCATAACTTCTGCTTCTAATTAACATAATTATGCCATTTTGAGGAGTTTCCACTATCCGGATTTGTGTAAACTTTGAATATTTCATATTTTGGGGTCTCCACAAGTCAATACAGGTCAAATAATCTATGTTGCAATGTGTGCCATGTTCAGTTACATTTGACTGGACTCTATAGATAACGAAAATTTCAACTAATATGTGGCAACCACATCAGAAGGGTGCGCTGATATAGATTATTCCCCGATGTTTGCATCAGAACTCAGTTTAAGTAATAGTCGTGCATGTAGTACAACAGTTTATACAGTATATCTATCTACATCCTTTTTCATACTCCACCAATAGCAACTTCTCTGTGAATGTGTCAACGCCCGTTCCTTACCAAGGTGCCCAACTGTATCATGACCATGTGTGAGAGGTAATACGTTATCTACTCATGAGTCAGGGATAACTAACTGTAAGATTAGTCTGTCTGAAAGTTTAGATATGCTGTATAACTTACACATTACTGCATTAACTGAAATTAGACAAACAGGATGTCTACATAAAGCGTCAGCAACCATGATATGTTTGCCTTCAACATATTATAATTGCGTAGGATTGTACGATGGTAACTTCAACTTTCACCAGGCACGTCTACCCGTGAGAAGTTTATCATCAAACAACTTAATTAGGGCTTATGATCTGTCTATATATCGTTACGTCATATCCATAAATTATTTCCCGAAAACTATTCAATGCCCAAATTGGAGCTGCACCTTCTAAATCTGGGACACAATAATTATTATCTGTTGACTTTTATTAATGACTAGGAAATCCTAACGGCCGCAATAGTCCTATTTTCATATTGCATAAGAACTGTCCCAAAACATGTATATAATGCATTTCAATTAATTATAAGACAATTGGTCCCAAAACCTGTACATGATGCATTTCTATTAATAATAACACTTTTCTTAAAGTCAGGGAAGGCAAGCGTCAGCCTAGACGTTAGACTGGCTTTCAGCTTAGTAAAAGCCTCCTGAACAAAAGCCCAGTTGTAACCTGACAATCAGAGGTACTGTAGTTGTTGGTGTTGTTGTTCCACAAGCTGCCTGGCCGAACAGCCCCAAGGCCCCGAGCAAGGCCAAGGCCATAACCGAGCGCCCCCACAGAACTCTCCCTGCCGACCACAATAAAGCCTGGGTGACCGAAGCCACTCCATGGCGGGGAGCTGAGGAGGGCGACAGAAACGCTCGGGAAACCAAAGCCCCACCCAGGGCCCTGTGCCCCCCAGCAATTATGAAGAGAAAGCTGAGGGGCAAAGGAAAAAATGTGACGCTTTGGCTTCCAATCTTGATAGATTGGGATCCACGGAAGAGGCGCCGTCACTTGAGATCTAGAAAATATATAAGTAAAAGGAACAGTCAGAGTAAGCTATGGGTATGGCAGAGATCGCTCATTTCTCACTCTGATAGACCAGCCCATCACTACATGACTAGAACCCAATCCTCTCAGCATCAGCTAGGAAAGGCCCTAGAAAGCCGCCTTTGGCGGGGGGATTGCTCCCCTATTTTAACCCCTTTTGGGGTTGGGCACCCGCCCAACTGTACTGTAGTAACTGCTTAATGTTAAAAGAGGCATCGGAAAATATGTGATCGAATATGACAAATGTGTTGTATTTACACCGTCTGCATTTAATTCATGTCCCAAAAATTACAGCTTTTGTTTAAAAAAAAATCACATTTACTTATCTTGATTTTCAATCCTGCCTCATTCAATCTAGCAAATATATTTCCTAACGCAACAATATGTTCGTTTATGGTCTTAGACAAAATTATACCATCGTTTATGTACATCAATCCCGATAAAATAATATTAATTAACCTCGGAAAAAACACCGGCGAATTTTAAAGTCTCTTATATTCATGTGCCCGAGGGAAAATTAAGTGCTGTCGATTGTCTCGATTCCGGCGATAAACTGATTTGATGAAATCCGTTAGAAAGATCCAATGTTGAAAACATTTTATTATCTGTACTCAAACTGGCTAGAATCTCCAATATTAAAGACATATTGAAATTATCGATCTGAATTATAGCATTTTATTTCCTAAAATCCACAGCCACTCTGAACTCTCCCTTCGCCATTTTTTAGGACTTTAACAACAGAGGTGCATGCTATATGGATGTAGATTGTAGAGGGTTGAATTACATCTTTGAGATAACCTTTCTTTCACATTTGTGTCTGTTAGCTCGCACTGACTGTGAAAGACAATAGGCTACGTGGGAAGGTAAACCAGGTTTTGATTCTTATCTTTCAATACAATCTTACGTTGTAAAATGTCTGGGAAACCCATAGCGTCACTGTTAAGGTGAACGGATTCGTGAAAGTCCTTCAACAATGCTGTAAGTGGTTCATGAGCATTAGGAATATCAGTGATATTTAAATCTGCATAATTTTATATTCTTTGTATTATTTCATCTAAATTAGTTGTTGAATCTAACTTCACAGTAGCAATAGTGTGAATTTATTTCTTCAAATTTACATGGTACGCATGAGGCTTCACATATTTCAGTATCAGCATGTAACTTCATTAACCAGTTAGTTGTGTTGAGAATTAAGGTCGGAAAAACATTTGTACAGACTATTTCATGATTGAGGAGCTTGTGCTACTGAACTGCCTTTAACCCTTTCACGCATTTATGACGCAGAGGTTGCCAGATTAGAAATAAGAAATAGAGTTCTCTCACTCTTATAATTACCTCTCCAAAATTAGTTTTCTGCCCATAGCTAACTCAAAGACAACTGCAGAGGTTGAAGTAACTAAACTAAAGGTTTCTAAATACCCCTGATGGTAACAAAGGATTTTAAGTATCCCCAATAGGCTCAAAATCGCGTCATATGTCAGAGAGGGTTAATAACCGCCGTTTCTGGTAGCAAAATAATATAATATACTGTACTTCTGAGATTATTCGCATAAACCTATACAACATCTTTCGGCGGGTGCCCAACCCCGAAAAGGGTTGAAATAGGGGAGCTATCCCCCCGCCAAAGGCGGCTTTCTAGAGCCTTTCCTAGCTGATGCTGAGAGGATTGGGTTCTAGTCATGTGGTGATGGGCTGGTCTATCAGAGTGAGAACTGAGCAATCTCTGCCATACCCATAGCTTACTCTGACTGTTCCTTTTACTTATATATTTTCTAGATCTCAAGTGACGGCATCTCTAACGTGGATTGACCTCCCAATCTACCAAGATTGGAAGCCAAAGCGTCACATTTTTCCCTTGCCCTCAACTTTCTCTTCATAATTGCTGAGGGACACAGGGCCCTGGGTGGGGTTTTGGTTTCCCGGGCATTTCCGCACCCTCCTCAGCTCCCCGCCATGGAGTGGCTTCGGTCACCCAGGCTTTATTGTGGTCGGCGGGGAGGGTTCTGTGTGGGCGCTCGGTTATAGCCTTGGCCTTGCTTGGGGCCTTGGGGCTGTTCGGCCAGGCAGCTTGGGGAACAACAACAACAACAACAACATTTTTCTGTCAATGTCTTGAAACCCATCAAAAGATCTGACATATTGTATTTAGTCCAGCGACTGCGTAGACCTTTTCCAACATTATATGTAAGTTATCATGCATCACCATTGATAAGTATGTAACGCCTGCAAATAAAATATTATTGGCTGACATACTCTGCAAAATAACATCAGGGAAATCTAACGTTAAGGAATCGTATTGATTTAATCTATTAAAGGCTAAACTTGACATAAGATTCACTGGTAAACCTAATGCCCCTTTCCCACTGATGCGACTTCTCACGATTTTCATCACCGACACCAATAAATTGGCACATTCGTGACATGTCTTAAACCCTCTCATGAAAAGTCGTTTGACTCGCACGGCCTCTCAAGGCCTCGCAAGGGCCCTCGCGGGTCGTCGCAAATGTTCGGACTGTTCAAAATTTTGGACGAGGACTCTACTGTTTTAAGACGATTATCCCCATCCAAGTATCGATATCTTCCTGGCAAGCGATAGCGAACCAGCATTATATGGAGAAATCCGGCTTCGCCGGAGAAATTTTTCTATCAAAAAATGTACAAATTTAGCTTGCTCTCACCAACAACAATTATATATGTTGGCTCGCTACCGCTCACCAGGAATATATTGAAACCTGGATGGGGGTAAACGTCTTAAAACAGTAGGCTGAACGGGGCCGAACGGATACAAGGCAAAGAGAGAGGGAGAGAAAGAGAAAAAACAAAAAATCGAGGAGAGAGGGAGAGAAAGACAAAACAAAAATAGGCGAGGTGGGCTCAATGTTTGCGTTACGGCTTATGAGCCCACCTCGCCTTTTTGTTTTCACTTTCTCTCCCTCTCTCCTCTTTTTTTTGTTTTCTCTTTCTCTCCCTCTCTTTGCCTTGTATCCGTTCGGCCCCGTTCAGCCTACTGTTTTAATACGTTTACCCCCATCCAGGTTTCAATATTTTCCTGTGAGCGGTAGCGAGCCAACATATATATTTTTTGTTTTGAGAGCAAGCTAAATTTGTACATTATTTGATAGAAAAATGTCTCCGGCGAAGCATTGCCAACCTCCGAATTAAGGGGAGATGGGTCGTTTTTCTGGTCCCCTTCCTTCCTCATGGTTAACCCCATTAGTTTTCATATTTTATGACATTCGGCCCATTAGTTTGGCGATTTTAAGACATTTCACCCCATTTCGTTCTCAATATTAAGACTTTCGTGTCATCGCTTGAATCGCCGAAGACGTCGCAGAACATTCGGCTAGTTTTCTTTCACTATTGAATGATATCGCAAGATATTTTTGAAAATGTGACATTCCTCGCAGAGATCATCGGCGAAACATCGCTCACTTCGCCGATAACGTCGCACAAGGCGGCGATTGCGTCGCATTCATCGGCGACATCTTCGCCGAGTATAATTTGTTATCTGTTTGTAACGGTCAAAATCGTATACGTCGCACATGAATCCTTGCGAATTGACAAGACTATGATTGTCCGCGGCGACGAAAATCGTATGAAATCGCATCAGTGGGAAAGGGGCATAAGACAACTAGAGCACTGGCAGCCTTATCAATCACTGATGAATTCAAAATGATGGAGTCTGGTAATTGCTTAAGTGCATCTATATTAATGTTGGAAGATGACGATTCTATATACCAACACTTGTTATGTTTGATTTGATTGATTCTGATGTGAGGCTTCCCCCGACTTTGTCTTTTTCCAATCACTCACATCATTTGTTTATCACTTCACAATCACCTGTCCAATGGTTGTTCGACCTGCATCTACAACATAAAGCAGGTTTCCCAGCAACAAAATCATATAACCTTTTGGCTTTGATGATAGAACGTTTAGCCACATGTCCCTTAATCCCACAGTAGAAACATTGTCTTTGGTGAGAGCGCAAGCGATATTCCAGGGGTTAGGGCGGTAAGTGGTAGGTGCTGAAAACCTTGGGGGGCAAGTATTATGCATTGAAAACCTTGGGGGGTCCTTATTTGGATATCTGAGATTTGGTGTCTGATGTCTCAGAATATTACCGTAACTCCAAGCACAAGCATTATAACTCTGCCTAATGGGTGCTACTTGTGACAGGTTGAATGTTAGACTGTGAAGATTTACTTGGACTAGGATTCTGAGGTTACGATTGAGGTTGTGACTGAGTTTGTGACGGGTTTGACTGCTTGACATGAGCACATGTGAATTCTCCCTACCAACAAATGTCAAAAGTGGCCGACAGAGGCGCTGAACGCAATGCTTACCGGGGTGCATCATAGGAAATTGTATACATTGCGGATCTCTGCACCTTCTCTCTCTTTCAACAATTCTTTATTATAAGCGGTCTGTCCAAATGTCTGTAGCCGACACATATTATAGCCTATGCATACTGTTGTTTATTATATTTTTAAGTCACCCACACCCATATATTCATAGTGTGGCCGTGACGTCAGGTCACGTGACAATAATAAACAAACCAAGCCTTGGCCCTATGGTACGGGGCTGCCGCGCGCTTGTACACAAAGAGACTGGTCAAGTTTGTGTTGTACCAGGCTGTTTTAGCACACATGAACAAGACAATGTGCTTTTGTATTGATTTCAAACAATCAAAGATGTAAGGAAAATATATTAAGGACACAATAACAAGCTTCAAAGCAGTAACATAAAACAATATGATGAATAGATGATAAGACTGAATATTGAGCTCTCTCCTTTAATATGTGTGGATGTTTGGATTATTATGAACATATCTAAGTAACATTACCCAAATATATATATATAGCCATGTTCATTCATAAAACTACAGATGCATACAGTAGGCTACCTATCAGACGGCAACGGTCAATAAGAGTAAAGTTTTGTTATTATTTTGTGTATAAAGCGCAAAGCTCTTATCATCCATCGCTGTCTGGAAACTGTCTAATATCTTCTTGTATAAGGACTAGGTTTAACAATTATCTGTACTGATATTTATTGTCTCATGTTACACAATATATTTGTATACACATTTATGTTTATCGATATATTAGGGAGGTAACCGCAATTCACGGCAAAGCGTATACCATTAGCCTACACTAGATTACCGTATCCTATGCAAAGCCAACTGAAAACAAAAGATTAATAGGACACCAACAATCTATTAACCACATTAATGATGTATATGAAATGTCTGTTATGGTGGATGGGTGAGGGTAGGGCAGATTTGTCGTGTGTTTTCGACCATTCCATTCTTACACAAGATATGTTTATATATCAATCCATTTTACCTTCCATAATGAGAGACAATACGATTCATCACGAAGTCTAGCCTACCGGCAGATATATAACAAACGTATATATTATATAATAAATGAAGAGACCAGGAATAATCGTGTGTCTTTAGACCTCTTCATATAGATTAAAATGTAGGTTAAGGTACATATACGGTAAAGTATATCGTTTGCTTCAACAGACAAATTCCATGATAAATAGCATAAGGAACAAAGCACAATGTAAGGCATTGATCTTGGTACAATGGCAAAGCTGCTATATGTAAAGTAAGTACCGGTAATAAAACGAAACATATGAAAAGAGTTGATTAAGCTACCGGTATCATTACATTACCGGTATCTATCAACTGAAAATATACATATTTTATAATCTATATTTTATTAATTTCACCCCAACATATGCCAATTTTGTGAATAGATCATTTATACAATATGCTTAAGTGTCGGATAAATTTCGTCTATATATGCAGGGAAATTTAGACTAAATTAAGTAGTCTCGTTGGCAATATAAGGAAAATACATCATAGTTTTACCATTTTAATGCAGCAAAATTATATAAATCTGAACTTGGCTCTTTTACCAACCATTGGCGTGCAACAATATCAAACCCACCAAACCTACCTAAGAATTAACTTAACTGACGGTTTATTTGAGGAGGTTTAAGCAAAGTCCGTTGTATAAATATATGTTACCTTCCATAATAGGAGAATATACGATTTATCATGAAGTTTGTCGGTTGAAGCAAAACTATATGCCTGGTACCGGTACTGTTTATGTACATACCTTACCTACATTATGATCCATGTGAATTGGTCTAAAATTCTGGTCTTCTCATATAGTTTATGATATATAAGTGCGTTTCATCTCCGCAGGTAGGCTACACTTCGTGATGAATCATATGTTATCTAACAGTGGAAGGTAAATGGATAAATGGATTGTGCAAAGGATCGATATAAACAGCTTTGTAAGGATGGAATGGTCGAAAACACAGGAACAATTTCCTTTATTTAAACTCATCCACCCACGCAAACACTAGCCTACCTTGTGTAAAATTCATCAATTTACAGTTAGTATTTTTAAGTCTAGCCCATAATATATAAGATGATAATTATTTGGTGTAGGTTTTAACTTTTGAACTTGTTTGGCATCAAATGTTGATTAAAATCCAAACTCGATCGGTTATATTTTGTCAACTCTGGTATTTCTATGGTTGCGGGATTTTTGCGGGTAGAGGGTATTACAATAATGCTAAATACATCGGAGATTTGACCATATTAATTAACTAAACCTGTATTATGCATCACTGAAATTATAAGTAGGCCTAGCCTATGTACCAGTAGATTGTGTTACTTGCCTTTAACCCCTTATGTACCGGTGATGTACTTTTCATTATATTCTGGCCACTATTAGACGATTTTGTACAGCTTAGGAAGGACGTCTACTCATTACAAGACTACAGCCTATCTCAATTAATTCTTTTAGATATCATATCCTTCCCAAGCTTAAACAAAATCGTCTAAATGTAGCTGAAATCAAATACAAAAAGACGTCACCGGTTAAGAAGGGGTTAATATTCTGTTCTCAAAGATTTCTGTACGGTATTCATGCGCAGTTCTGCTGTTGTAACAAGGCTTATAATCTTTATAGTAGCCTATATCTAATTTCCAAAATGTAGACATTATTTGATCTCTCCCTCTCTCTCTATATACTGTATATATATATATATATATATATATATATATATATATATATATATATATATATATATAAACAATAAAAAACATATATTACAGAAAGGAAGTGAGTAATGGAATGTTGGTGTTTTATAACAAACTTTTGTTTTCTGCTTCGCCTTCGCTCGCATAGTAGGCCTAGTCATTAAAAAAATATACGGAAAACGAATAAATATCAACATACTATGGCGTAAAATTATAAATGTAAATAATGATAATACAGTATTTAAGTTAGCCCAGTATATAAGGAGATATAGTCGGTGCTGTTCACTCTTCATACACCCTGCTTTTATCACAAGGCAGTAATAAATCTTCATTGTCGTAATTTCCCTCTATTTTACCCTAGGGACCCTCCCCCTTCAGAACACTAAGAATGTATAGCGATAACTCGATTTCCAGTGTTCATGTTAGACACGGCATTACGAGCATATAATATTATTTTTATTAATCTCACCACCACACCCCCAATGAAATTAATTAAAGTATATATGATCCACCGGGATTCGAACCCGGGTTATCACACACATATTTTTGCCACCTTAACCATTACACCACCAGGACGGTTAAAGGTTTATGCACACGCCTACGACTTATTATCCATTCTCGAATACTGGATATTAATCTAATCATGTTCATACTCCCAACCGCACTATGGTAGCCTACTGTTTAAGTGAGAGGAAAGAATATTCATGGGGCACAGATCATATAGACCGGCCTCTCGAAGAAATATCCCTAAATCTACTAATAATATTATTTTTATTAATCTCACCACCACACCCCCAATGAAATTAATTAAAGTATATATGATCCACCGGGATTCGAACCCGGGTTATCACACACATATTTTTGCCACCTTAACCATTACACCACCAGGACGGTTAAAGGTTTATGCACACGCCTACGACTTATTATCCATTCTCGAATACTGGATATTAATCTAATCATGTTCATACTCCCAACCGCACTATGGTAGCCTACTGTTTAAGTGAGAGGAAAGAATATTCATGGGGCACAGATCATATAGACCGGCCTCTCCAAGAAATATCCCTAAACCTACTAATAATATTATTTTTATTAATCTCACCACCACACCCCCAATGAAATTAATTAAAGTATATATGATCCACCGGGATTCGAACCCGGGTTATCACACACATATTTTTGCCACCTTAAGTAGAAACCGATTCAATCGCATAGAGTTCAACGTGTTTATTTACGCGGGAGAAGGGCTAATGATGCCCCACGCCGTCTGGTGGAGAAATCGGAACTATACCTCGTGCACACTATGAATAACGTATATTTACAATACAAAGTCAGCAGGTATTTACACGCATTTTGTTATGATCATTAATCAGCTTATAATTATGTTTGTAGTCATTATCAGCTGCAAGTGGACATTCCCATGACTACTATACTTAACCTCTTAACCTCTGAAGTGCGCACAGGGGTAAATGAAAACGTCCCCCTGTGCTGACGTATTTGAGGTTTTTCGTCACTAAAATATTCATTGTACCATTAATAGCATTAATAATTATCCATATGCGCCTATTATGGGTTGATTATAAAGGTATTAACCTGAAACAACAATAAAACGAGTGAAAACAGCGTTTGGATGGTCAAAATCGGAGATATAGCCCGCGAGTTGTATAATGTATGGGTGAGGCAAGCTACCTTCCCGCCAATTTTCCCCAAGGCCACTGCGACACAGTCGATCGATACTCTCTCTCTCTCTCTTGCACTCGATGGCCATCAGTGATGACAACACCCTGCTTGCAACTCGCTAATGTTAGCACGAAAATATACCTCAGAATAAGGGAATAATAGGGAAAATAGGTGATAACTGAGGAATAGGAGGAAAGTGGGGAAGGAGGGGAGGTAGAGGACTGAGATTTTGCATGGCCCAGGGGCCAAACAAAAATAAAAAAATAAAAAAATAAAAATAAAAATAATATTTTTTTTTCGATGTAAAAAGTTGATTTTTAGTTTTACTTACTCCAGAGAGTCTTCCCGCAGTCCGCCGGGGGAACTCTTAAGAGTCTTCCCGCAGCTCCCGGGTTAAGTGCGCATGGGGGTAATTAGACACCTCTGCCTGTGCGCATGCATTTGAGCTGTTTCCATCACTAAAATATTCATTTTACCATAAATAGCATTAATACTTATCCATACGCGCCTATTATGGGTTGATTATAAAGGTATTAACCTGTTACAACAATAAAACGAGTGAAAACAGCGTTTGGATGGTCAAAATCGGAGATACAGGCCGCGAGTTACATAATGTATGGGTGAGGCAACCTGCTTTCCCGCCAATTTCCCCCAAGGCCACTGAGACACAGTCGATCGATACTCTCTCTCTCTCTCTTGCACTCGCTTGCTAACAGTGATGACAATGCCCTGCTTGCAACTCGCTAATGTTAGCACGAAAATATACCTCAGAATAAGGGAATAACAGGGAAAATAGGTGATAACTGAAGGAGGGGAGGAAAGTGGGGAAGGAGGGGAGGTAGAGGAGTGATATTTTGCATGACCCAGGGGCAAATTTTTTTTTTTTTTTCGATGTTTAAAGTTGATTTTTTTTTCTCTGACTCTTAAGAGTCTTCCCGCAGTCCGCCGGGGGAACTCTTAAGAGTCTTCCCGCAGTTCCCGGGTTAATAAGGATTTCGTGTAGTTGTATACTGTATAGTAAAAGCAAGTATAATCACAAGAAATCATGAACTGTGCATGTCACAGGTGTTAAGTATTGTTGATGTCGACAGTCGGAGCTCTGGCGCTAGTTCAGAAGCGTCCACCAGAGGTCTCAAGTGTATTCTTGGTAGGGAGAATTTGATTTGATCTGTGGTAATACTGACTGTATTGCAAGCTTTACATAGCTCCTTTGTGAATTTATTGAGAGACATTGTTGGTGGAACTTCTACCCTTCTTGCCCCCGGTTTCACGGGGTCTAGTAAAACAATAACTAACATCACATTACCCAAAAGTGGTGTACTCAGCTGGTCCACAACAATATTCTTGCCTGAAACCTGGTTGTGATGTGCCAGATCATGTGACATACAGTTGGCAAACTGGCAACGCAGAGCCTGTAACGTGTCTACGTACTGACCTTTCTTCTGTTTCAATAACATATCCGCAAAATCATGAAATTTGGACAATTCGCCTTGTGAACTTCTGCCCAATGTTTCCAGAAATTCTACCTTGAACTCATTGTAAGTCTTAGCATTAATAAGAAAATCACATGATACCAAATAACCACCTGGGATATTTCCCCTATCTGTCTTTGAACCAAATATATCAATTTTAGCTCTCTTGAGAGACACCTTTCGCCGCAATTCCTGTGTCAACATCATCTTATACTGAAAAGCTATTTCTGTGTTTTTCCAAACCTGTGAACAGCTTTGTTGCTTGACCGTGAACAACATTTGGTGCGATTTTACCATAGGGGCGCGCATTTGACAGGTACCACCACAGGCTTATTAGAGACTTTTATAAGGTTTCAAAGCATCCAACACCAAGCTACACCCTTTTCTGTTTTCTAGTATAGGAAACAACCAAAAGGGAAATAGGAAAGTTTTATTAATTATATTAGACGAAATATTAAGATAACTCGGTGGATAAGTTGCGTTCGCGGGAGTAACATTGATCATTTTGTTTACATTGCACTCCAGGTTAGTAGGCTACTTCGCTCATCTAATATTGGCGGTTCAATTACAATTTAGGGCGTGGGATACAGTATGTGTTGCCCTCACCCCCCTAGATTTATTGTCATCATCATATATATTGCCAGCAGGGGCCAGAAAACGTAACTAATGTCGAGCGTCATGTCAACAAACCGACGAACTTAAGAGGCGGTAAACTCCCGATTTTCGGCCCCCAATACGGTGTTTTATTCTCGTCGAAAACCACATTAAAAACGTTATTCAATTGTTTCTATTACTAGCATGAGACCAGAAAAGGGTGTAGGTTGTTGATGGATGAATGAAAACCTAAATTAAAAACGCACCCCCCCCCCCCCCCCATGAAAATCCTGTACCCTCCCAGAGCCTTACAAGGATATATATTATTAAGTTCAGTACATCGATAAAAGTGTACATATTTTAACAAACATTGTCTGAAATATTGAATAGTTACTCATAGGATCATAGTTTTCTTTCGTTGTCGTTACCATATTGTACGCACTATTGAATTGTTTATCTATTTTCGCATTTTAAATATTTTTTCATCTGAACGATTAGTTAATGGTAAGGTTTTTTATAATAATTAATATTTGACTACATCAGTGGTCCACAAAAGCAGCAAGACAAAAATACAATTGTTATATATTTTATTGAAGTCGCGAATGCTAGTGAACCTAGAACATTATATTAGTACAGGCATTAGGTTATACGGAAAAAGACGGATGAACCTCACACAAATTGCAACAATAATGCTTCCAACTGTTTTCAAATCAGAAAAAAAAAAACTCTATAACATATAAAAAGTGCTAAGAAATCCGATTGGTGGAAACAAATTTTATGTTCATGTGACTTTATTTTTCCATACCCGTCACCTGTGGTACCTCAAATTAGCTTTTAACCCTTGTCTATCGGGGCCCGACATAAGTCCGTATCGAAAAATTTGGACTATGTGGCGGGGCCCGACTTAAGTCTGTGTGCAATTTTGGCGCAATATTGGCTCTGAGAGAGACGAGCGACGGGAGGAGCCTGGGTTACTTCATGACCGCTCGCCACGGCCGCCGTGGACCTACTGAGATTTACTTCACTTACATCCACCCTCACTCCCTCGCTACATACGTAATAATATAAAGAAATTACCGTATTTTAGCGATTTTGCCCTTCGGTTGCACGATCGTTGCAAGACAACCAGTGATCGTAGAAGGATGGTTCAGGTGTCATTGGAAAGCTCAATTTACGCCCTTTCAGGGACACATACTTGTATTACGCTCTGGGTCTTGTTTTTGCATGAAAAAGAGCACGGAAACAACCCCATTTATGGTAAAAAAAAAAACGCTGGGCGGCACAGTTAAATATACTCCACCACCCGCTCTTTGAGTGTTAAAGGTAGCGTCTAAAAGCAAAACATATGATAACAGTGCTATTATTTAATAAAGTGATGCTGGGTAGATTTAAGGTGTATTTGTAAACTGACATATTGAAACACACTTGTTGTTGGTTATTTTCAATGGAGGTCATCTGGTTCTTGATCATCTCCGTCTTCGTCACAAACTGCCTAAGGGGTATTCACACATGCCGTTACCATGCAGTTGCTACAGGCAGCAGAGCACTCGATGTTGTGCCTCCTGTATGTGCACCGCAAGGCGCAAGCTACTGCAGTTAGTCTTGTAGACGCATCTGACAACTCTTAACAGCTCCTGTGGAGCAGGCCCCAAGTCAGTTTGGACAGGTACGAACCCTATGTTGCTCTTCTCCCACCCCCATTCTTGTGGTTATAGTCTGTCGACAGATCCTTTCCGCTGTTGTAGCTGATAGTACACATGAAGACTGTGGTATCTGGCTCCTGCTGATGTTGGTGGTAGACTATTTTCTGTACGGGAGAACTGGATGTAGCCACCTTTTTACAGAATCGCTTGTGCCTCAGCGTGTCAAGTCCCTCCCCTGGCTTTCCATTGTACAGACACAACAGAGCATTCTCACCTGAGGACACAATCTGCCGGAGAAGCTCGGTTGGTGTCAAACACTTCCGCCTGTTCACGGAAGTCACTGCAGGTTGTGAAGTTTTAAACACCGTAGAAGTGGGAAGTAGTGTCACATCCAGCTATGGCGTGGATGAAGAGTATGTGATTGCACACACTGGGACCTAGTTGACGTTTAACAGCCTTGACATCCCAAATGCGTGAATTCCTCGTACTCTTCTTTGGCTCTGGTTTGAAGAAGATGTCATCCGGTTCAAGGTTGGCATGGTAGATGAGGAGGACGAGGCCTTTATCATCGCCTATGAGTGTAGTTGTACTTTCGACAGCAGCATCCACTGCTTTCTGTACTATCAAGAGATCGGCATCGCCTGAGTTGTGGTAAATCTGGCATTTTTCGTCTGCAGGTGAGCACCAAGCATATTGATGAATCGCTGTTTGTTGGTGGTGTTGGAAAGGAACTCTTCTTCTTTCATCATGACTGGCAAGTCCTCTGCCAGGGCTACAGTGAATCCAGCCCTCCCGTCTGCTCGCCTGCGATGAGCCATGTCTTTGGTAGATGGTTCCTGGTAGCTGTATGTATATGATTTATTGAGGCAACAGCATTCTTAAGTATCTGTATGTAACACTAATATTATCTATATGCATACCTCCTTATATTAAACATGTACCATAGTGATCATGTGCACTCACTTATATAATTGTACTGTATTGACTGCACATGGTAACTATGGGTATTTCATGATCTGCCAGCTACGGGTATGTTATGATCAGATCGAGAGAGAGACTAGCCTACCAAAGGTCTCCCTGTACACTGTACCCACTTCACTCCTGAATACAAGAACCTATTAACTTTTACCCAGTGTTTGACTTATCCCACCTCTTTGATAAGTACCTGGGGATCGTCTGGAAGCAGCCAGACCCAACATATACATGGCGCAGTGAGTAAAAACCGGAGTTACGAAGTTGGACAATCCTGTGGGACCCTGTGAAGCCGCCATTACCGAGCCAGTTCCACACACAGCTCCACCACTCGGGAGTAAGACAGTGCCTCCAGACCCAGGATTACAGTGAGCAGTGCCCCTGGATATACAGTGCTAACAGTGAAGTGTTGTGTATTGCCAGTGCTTTATTTTGTGTATATTTCATGTGTGCTTGCCCTGGGTAAGAGTTCCAGAGCGTATCAAAAGCAGCAGGGCCAGCGAGCGGAGCGCTACACCCTCCTCCAACCACGGCCTGAGCAACACTGAGTTGAGTGAGTGAAGTTAGTGAACGCGGCCGCCTCCCCCTCCAGAGCCACGAGCGGTTGGTGAACACACATACGCATACACGCACTGAGCACGCCGTCACACACACTACTTGTTGCTGGCAATCTTTCGCAGCAAAAACACTGTTATCTACTAGGACGAATATTCTAGTGGGGAATTTTTCGACTCTTTGTTATCAACCTGTCTGTCTGTTGCCCTAACAAGAGGATGTCAGACCAGGAAGAGGTATGATTGCAACGCAACCCCACATTGCCTCCCAGCTCTCCTACACAAACCTCCCCTGGGATTTCTGGACAACTTCCACCTCCACAAATCTCCCAAGATTTTTCTGGTTTCTCTACTTCTATCCCCTTACGCACTCCACCTCCTCCACCCACATGCTTCACCCTCAGTTCCGTCTGGGGCCGATTTCCTACAGTTTATTCAGTATCTGGAGGAATCTAGAAGGCAAGAAGAGGCAGTGAGAAGAAAGAGGAGGCAGTGAGAAGACAAGAGGAGGCAGTGAGAAGACAAGAGGAGGCTTTAAGAAGAGAGGAAGAGAATGCAAGATTTCAGGCTTTGATTCAACTGTTGGCCACTTCCAGGATATCTACAGATCCCTCCATGGCCCAGGGCCCACCCTCCCAACAGCAACGAGTCAGCCCTTCAGATCCCTCAGCACCTCCACCACCACCAAAGGCTACAGCACAGTCCCCACAACCACTTAAAGCCGACTCCACCTTTCAGATGTTTCGAGAGTGGAGACGTCGCTGGGATGACTATGCAGTAATGGTGGACCTTCCCAAACTACCTCCGGCAAAGCAGATGATTCAGCTTCACATGTGCCTGACCCTCGAGACGCAGCGCATACTTGAACACACCCTTCAGATCGCCCCTTCGACTGACAAGATGGTGGATGAGGTGTTGGATGCCCTGCAAGCTCACATCAAGGGACTTCGCAATGAGGCACTTCGTCGGAGAGAATTGTTGAGTTGTAAGCAGCTTGAAGGGGAGTCATTTGCCGAGTTTTATGTCCGCCTGAAGCGCATTTCCGAGGAAGTTGATGTGTGCCCGGGAAATTTGTCTGTCTGTGAGGAAACACAGCTCAAGATGGTGATCCTCATGGGGATCAGAGACAAGGAGCTGGTACAGAAGCTCATCTCCCTGGACTCCAAAGCACCACTAAAGGATGTTGTGACTAAGTGCCGCTCCTATGAGGCCGCTATATCTGCGACCACGGCCATTAGTGCTCCTCCTGACCAAGTGAGTGCAATTTCTTCGTATATAAAGGACAAGAAAGCTCAGGGAAACGGCAAGACTCCGCCCACCAAGAATTCATCTAAGTCAACTGATTTCTGCCAGTGTTGTGCTCGCCAGCATGGGTTGGACACGTGCCCAGCTGCTCGGAGCACCTGCGACGCCTGCGGACGACAAGGCCACTGGTCGCGGACGATCAAGTGCCCCGCCATTAACCTCTGAAGTGCGCACGGGGGTAATTGAAAACCTCCCCCTGTGCTGACGTATTTGAGGTTTTTCGTCACTAAAATATTCATTGTACCATTAATAGCATTAATAATTATCCATATGCGCCTAATATGGGTTGATTATAAAGGTATTAACCTGAAACAACAATAAAACGAGTGAAAACAGCGTTTGGATGGTCAAAATCGGAGATATAGCCCGCGAGTTGTATAATGTATGGGTGAGGCAAGCTACCTTCCCGCCAATTTTCCCCAAGGCCACTGCGACACAGTCGATCGATACTCTCTCTCTCTCTCTTGCACTCGATTGCTATCAGTGATGACAACACCCTGCTTGCAACTCGCTAATGTTAGCACGAAAATATACCTCAGAATAAGGGAATAATAGGGAAAATAGGTGATAACTGAGGGATAGGAGGAAAGTGGGGAAGGAGGGGAGGTAGAGGACTGAGATTTTGCATGGCCCAGGGGCCAAAAAAAAATAAAAAAATACAAAAATAAAAATAAAAAATAAATTTTGTTTTCGATGTCAAAAGTTGATTTTTAATTTTACTTACTCAGGAGAGTCTTCCCGCAGTCCGCCGGGGGAACTCTTAAGAGTCTTCCCGCAGCTCCCGGGTTAAGGTCCAGTGCCACCTCTGTCACCGCATTGGGCACATTGAGAAGTGTTGTCGGGCGTCGAAGAAGAAGGACAAGCGCCGAGGGGGATCTCCAAGCAGCAGTGGTACCTCCTCCGACTCCAGCGAGTCTCACGAGGTGAAGCACAACAACTGTCGTCGTGTAGGATCAACTTCTTCCTCTGCTGACAAGACATCACAGCCCATCGTTGTCACCCTGTCACATGGCGATGTCAAATCCCGCCAACGGATGCTACCGGACACAGGCTCTGACATTACAGTGATTGGCCTGCGACATCTAGGATCTCTGGGTGTCTCTAGGAGCAGCCTGCAAGACCCTTCGCCTACCATGACGCTCACGGCGGATGGGTCCACGATGGCGCCTGCTCTGGGTGCATTTCAGGCAACCCTCACCCTAGGCAAGAGATCGTGTCCTGCCCTGATTCAAGTGCACGACGGTATCCAGACTCCTCTGCTTTCTTATCGCCATTGCAGGGAGTTGGCCATCATCTCTCAGGACTTTCCTAAGCCCATTTTGGATGTCATCAACCCAGGAGAATCTTCAGTACAAGACGCCGACAGGACTCTACAGGATCTTCACGCCGCAGCACGAGTGGACCCTACATACGTCTGTCTACTCGACTGCGTCACCTCAGGATTCCCTGTCAACTATTATAACCTACATGATTCCTTGCTTCCATACTGGATGCTACGGGATGATCTCTGTGCTGACGGAGATCTCGTCCTCTATGGAGCTCGGATTGTGGTTCCTCCTGCTCTTCGCCGCCGCACCCTGCAGCAACTCCACGACAGTCATAGAGGTGTGGAGGCCACCAAGAGCAGAGCGAGGCAGGCTGTCTTCTGGCCGGGGATAGATTCCGACATCGTCAGTACTGTTCATGCTTGCGAGTCGTGCCAGATCCTCCAGCCTAGCCTCCAGAAGGAACCCCTCCTGCATGACGAGAACCCGACGGGGCCCTTTGAGTCTGTCTCGGCCGACTTTATCATGGTTGCCAGGAAGTCCTTCCTGGTCGTGGTCGACCGTCTCTCGGGGTGGCCCGTTGTCGTCCCCTGCAAAGGCGACGCTACTGCCTCTGCAACAATCAGGCTCTTCTGTCGCTACTTCCGGGAAGTTGGTGTTCCCCTCTGTCTGAGAAGCGATGGAGGCCCACAATTCACCAACCAGGATTTCCGGGACTTTATAGAGCGATGGGGAGTCCGCCATGTGGTTACGTCACCGCATCACCCACAGGCGAACGGCCATGCCGAGGCTGCAGTGAGGTCAATCAGGCACCTCATTCTTCAGACTGCACCCTCTGGCAACATTGACATAGAGGACTTTGACCGGGATCTCATGGAACTCCGGAACACTCCTAACTTCACTGGCCGCTCCCCTGCCCAATTCCTATATGGTCACCCCCTTTGGACATGTCTACCTGCCGACCCCAGATCCTTCGCTCAGGAGTGGCAGAGCAAGGCCGAGGACTGTGTCAGACGTGCAGCCGACCGTGCCGAGCAGGTTAAGACCCGGTACGATGCGCACGCACAGCCCCTCCCCAGGTTGCGTGTCGGTCAGCAAGTTCGGATTCAAGACCCGACATCGCAACGCTGGGACAAGGTGGGGGTTGTCATGAGTCTTGGCAAGTCCAGGGATTATGAGGTGCGTCTCCCTAGTGGTCGTGTGTGGTGGCGGAACCGCCGTTTCCTCCGCCCTGTACCCCAAATTGTTGACCCCCTCCCCCAGTCCCCTATGACCCCTTGCAGTTGCAACCAGAAACAGTTGTCCTTAGCGTCTGACCCCCCAGTTGCCCCACATTATTCGAAACGACCCAGAGAAAAGGAGTCCGCTCGAGATTGAACTACGAGCGTGAGGGGGGAGGGAGGTGTATGTATATGATTTATTGAGGCAACAGCATTCTTAAGTATCTGTATGTAACACTAATATTATCTATATGCATACCTCCTTATATTAAACATGTACCATAGTGATCATGTGCACTCACTTATATAATTGTACTGTATTGACTGCACATGGTAACTATGGGTATTTCATGATCTGCCCGCTAGGGGTATGTTATGATCAGATCGAGAGAGAGACTAGCCTACCAAAGGTCTCCCTGTACACTGTACCCACTTCACTCCTGAATACAAGAACCTATTAACTTTTACCCAGTGTTTGACTTATCCCACCTCTTTGATAAGTACTGGGGATCGTCTGGAAGCAGCCAGACCCAACATATACAGTAGCCATAGAAAACAATTAGTGGAACACCCTATTTTCTTCTTGACATACTCGCTGTACGAATTGCATATACCCTTGTATGTAGTTCCACGGGATACGGTGAATGAGTGTTCCCCCGTCCAATATATATCGCACATTGCCTGGTATTTCTAGTTGGTGAGACGTTTGGAGCGCCCAGATAGCATCTGCAAGCTGTTGTTCTGTGGCTGGCGAAGCAGAAGAGAACTGTCGAACAAAGCAGTAGGATGACTGCACAGATCATACTTGAATATCGATGCCATGTCTTGTGAAGCTCTTGCAGCAACTGTGAGATGTTGAAACAGTAACTGAGGGTTATCCTGCACTAATTCATCTCCGTTTCTCACTGATGACTTTGAAGCCATGGTGATTGCTTGATACCTCTTCCTGAAAGTGTGCTCAGTGGTAGTTAGCGCTTCCATGCTGGTCAAGATAGCTTTCTCAATGTACTCAACTCTATCAACATTCACAGAGGGGTAACCATGAACACCAGTTGCCACACTGCGTAGGCTCGGATTTAAGTGGAAAGGGTTTCTTTCAAGGAGATATTCCTGTACCTTTTTTGGTGTCTTCCATGTTTCGTGCTTTCCTTGCATTAGTCATATCCATATTCTGTTCACCTGCATGGCTAAACACGAATAGAAATACACAACACATACCAACTACAATTTCCAACAGGTCAGGTGATAATAATAGTTCTTAGGGGGAGATTTCCACCTGGAGGATTTTTTTTCTGAACCTCTTTCTCCCTCATGTTTAGCCCCATTGCTTGTGAGATTTAAAGACGCTTGCCCCATTACTTTGGCGATTTTAAGAACCCTCGCCCCATTTCTGTCAATTTTAAGACCATTCGTGCCATTTAGGTGTCGATTTTTTCTTGGCGAGCGATAGCGAGCCTGTAATTTAAGGGGAACCGGCCTTCGGCCGGGAAATTTTTCTACCGAAAAAGGTACAAATTTATCTTGAAAGGGGGTCAAGGGGGAGTAATTTTAAGCTTGACGGAAGTCTAGGGAATCAACTAAAAACCTCCCCTTAAAGCTAACACATGCTAAGCCAGCTAAGGATAGCCCAATAAGGCCGATTAGGCGTATTTCCATTGGGGTCCTGTACTACTACCCAATCCCCTTGCTCATGAGGGACAGTAACGACTCAGTGCTTGTGAAAAACCTGTAATCCGCAGAGCGTGGGTGCGATCCTGTGACATTCTGGGTGGAAGTCCAAAACGCTAGTCACTACACCAGCGAGCCGCTATATAAACAATAGTTTGCATGTTCTATGTCTATCTAGGTGGTAAATGTTCAAAGAAAACCAGCAAATTATGAATAACTAAAATATATTTTCACAAACAATATTAGTGGTAAGTTACGGCATATTTCATCCTTTCCACCAATTAAATTTCTAAGGACTTTTGATATGTTGTAGAAGGGTCTTTCCTGAATCAAGATCAATTGAAAACGTTTTTGTTGCAATTTGTGGGAGGTTATTTAGTAAAATGCCTGTACTATATTGTTGACTCGAGGGTACAGCCGAGAGGGTGCTGGAACTGCCTGGTGGCAAAGCGAGGAGGTACAGAAACATTTCTGGTTTGTATGTGAGTTTTTGTACTATAATTAAAATATTATTAGTTTTTGATGCTTCCAAAAGTATCCATATACACGGTAGCTTTTGATAAGTTGCTATCTATCTATATACTCAAGCACATTCCAATTTTTTTTTAAGCTGGGGGTGGCCGACTCGAGACAGAGGCCGAACAGGGACAACACAACACACACAAAATATAATAAAAATAAAATTAAAATAATAATGAACACACAAAAACAAACACAAATTCACACACATCTAGGTCACCCAGGAGAAGACCCAGAGACCAGGGGATCACCAAGGTCACTCCAGCACTCCCCAGTCCCCCGACCGGAGAAGTTCTGGTCTTAGCACGCAGACATGCAGCGAAACCCCACATCCAGGCGCCTGACGGACTATTATCTAGTCCAACTGGCACGCGACCCCCTCTCCCAAATAACGCGCTTTGACTCATCTATCCACAAGCATTCTCCATTCATTCCTGTTTATTACCACTTCCATTGCCTGATCTATATTCATTCCTCTATCTTCCATCGCTTGTCCTACACAGTCTCTCCATCTCAATAGAGGTCTTCCTAATCCTCGACCTCCCCTTGTATCTGACTTACATATTCTCCTTGTAAGCCTTTCATCTTCCATTCGTTCAATATGCCCATACCAGCTCAGCACCCTTCTGTCCACTCTGGCCGACAAATGCTCCTGCTGCCCCACTCTCCTACGTATCTCTTCATTCCTCAATCTGTCTCTACGAGTCACTCCACACATACTCCTCAAGCACATGATCTCCATCATATCCAGCTTTCTTTTCTCCTTTGCCTTCAGAGCCCATGTCTCAGCCCCATACATCACTGATGGTACAACAATCCCTTGATACATTGCACTTTTAGCTTTCATTCCGAGATTTCTCACCTTCCACATACTTCCCATTGCTCCAAAAACTTTCCTTCCTTCACATACTCTCTGTTTTACCTCCATTTCCATACCTCCGCTCCTTGGTTATCGTTCCTCCTAGATATTTAAAACACTCTACTTGTTCCAATATTTGCCCATCCAGTCTCTAGAATCTAGATTCACCCTACGCTCACCCCAATTACACAGCACCACTTAACTTTTATTGACTTTCACCTTCAGCTTCCTCCTCCCACAAACCACACCAAACTCTTTGACTACCCGCTGCAGTTTCTCTTCAAAATCCGCCACCAACGCTGTGTTATCAACGAACAGCAACTGATTCAACTCCCAATCCCTACCATTCTTTCTTACTAAATCCAAAAATTGCAGTGACCGAAATTTAACCCTCTCCGACATATGACGCGATTTTGAGCCTATTGGGGATAATTTAAAGCCTTTGTTACCATCAGGGATATTTAGAAACCTTTAGTTTAGTTACTTCAACCTCTGCACTTGTCTTTGAGTTAGCTGTGGGCAGAAAACTAATTTTGGTGAGGTAATTATAAGAGTGAGAGAACTCTATTTCTTATTGCTAATCTGGCAACCTCTGCGTCATATGTGCGGTAAAAGGTTAATTGGCATAGGCTACACTGAACTTAGCACTCCCGGTGGAGGCAACATTTTCGAAGGATAGGGAAGCGAAACAGGCAAAATTAAACTACAGTAGCCTATTGGAATAACATTTTGTGTATTGAATTAATATCAACTAAATCGATGCTAGCCTATTTGGTAGCCTAACAACTATATTACATCGTAGCATTTGAAGAACCCCTACAGTATATATTCTTAGCATAGGCTATAGCCTAAATGCAGTAACCGTACACCTAGTAACTAGGCCTAGTATAGTTGATAATTTGACTTTAGTATATTTTTAGCTGAGAGGCTATAGCGTTCTTTAAGTAAATTTCATTTCCTGTAACCTATTCTTGATCAGGTCTCAGTAGTTCAAACAAAAGTTAACCTGCTGCTATATCCCTACAATCACATAGAAAAAAAAAAAAAAAAAAAAAAAAAAAAATATCGCTTGGAAATATATATTTATGTATTCATACTTTAATTCAGTATATAGACATAATTTACTTTTGCTTGTTAATCCATTCCATGTTCGACCAGTTGCGTAGTAGCCTATAACTATATATAAAGTAGTAACGTTACACCCTTGCATTTCTATATTTATATATTATTCTCCACATAATATAATGTAATACCGTTTACATAACTTTATTGTCTGTAGGCTATTGTGTGTTCACAACCACATTTGTACATAGAATTAATACCACTATTAATCCAAATCAAGCTATTCAAGAATATAACTATGGCATGGCACAGGGTGTTACCATAATACCAATTAATATTATGACGAAACACTTTTTAATCTATGCATATATGATAAAATACAATTAATGTAGGCCTAGCAAATGAGTCTATTTAGTAAATGAGTTTACCTCGTTTAGTTCTAGCCGTGTCTCAATATTAGGGCCATTGATATTCATTATATATCTTATAGGTTTATTAATAAAAATATAACGACTCCACGCTTCAATCCTCCATAAACCTCAAAATGCCTCTAAAAGTGCTACATTATCAAGCATTGTCATGGGAGGGGGGTGCTCCCAACCACTGTTGCAATTAAGTACCCATCCCTTGATAACTGGTGCCCCCTTCTATTTAAATCTTTGTGATGTTCTTCTGTTGGTTGAGTAAATAAACTTTCTATGCTTGCACTGTGATGTTTTCATATAATAAACTTTCTATGCTTGCACTGTGATGTTTTCATATAATAAACTTTCTATGCTTGCACTGTGATGTTTTCATATAATAAACTTTCTATGCTTGCACTGTGATGTTTTCATATAATAAACTTTCTATGCTTGCACTGTGATGTTTTCATATAATAAACTTTCTATGCTTGCACTGTGATGTTTTCATATAATAAACTTTCTATGCTTGCACTGTGATGTTTTCATATAATAAACTTTCTATGCTTGCACTGTGATGTTTTCATATAATAAACTTTCTATGCTTGCACTGTGATGTTTTCATATAATAAACTTTCTATGCTTGCACTGTGATGTTTTCATATAATGGTTCCTCTGTATTTTCAGAAAAGGAATCATCTAAAAAAGAATCGCCAAGATCAGTATCTACCTCTTTACCTTGTGTTACGGGTTTAACTTGGCTCAACGGTAATTTTCAAATATATGTTTCATAAACACAGAGGGGAAATATATATATATATATATATATATATATATATATATATATATATATATATATATATATATATATATATGTATACAGTATATATATATATATATATATATATATATATATATATATATATATATATATTATATATATATATATATATATATATATATATATATATATATATATACATATATATATATATATATATATATATATATATATATATATATATATATATATATATGTATACATATGTTTTATTTTGTGCCATATTATAGGTAGGCATTATTATATTTCTTTGTCGAGAATTTGATTTCTTATTTTCATATTAAGATGGTTCAATTGTGAGCAATTTATCTCATATATATATACTGCTATACCAAAACCTAAAGACGCTACTCAGCCCAAACACCCAAGTCCCCCCTCGCAGCAGCCCGAATACCCGAGTCTCCCCCCCCCCCCCCCCAACACCAGGTGGGAAGCAGTGAGAGAAAACGTGGGCAAAAAATACCTGTCCCAACTTTACAAATCTAACAAACTCCCGCAAAGCTCCCCCCCCCAACTCCCAAGAGGCGGCGCATCTCAGCGGACCCCAGCGTGACGTCACACAACCAGGCCGGCCATGGAATGGTCAACCAGAAACTCACCTCCACCAACCCCAGCGAGCTGACGTCATCGCCCAAGCAGCCGGCCGATTGGTCGATAGAAGGGATTCTGCGACGAATCCGGAGGGCTCTCCCATTGCTCTCCTACATTCCCCCCTCGCCGGAACCACACCGACCTATGACACACCTGAGACCAACACTTCACCGTGCCCTTTTTCCATGTAACACACCTCAGATGGAGAGCACCTGAAAAAAGTTAATAGGTATTCGGGCCAGGTAAGGAAAACTGATTTCAATCCCCTTCCTGAGATCTGAATGATTACTGGCTTCTACAGGTGCCCTCTGGCCCGACTTCTTGTACAAACGGGTAAATCCCGAACAAGAAGACCTAGACTGCTCCCTAGCTCTAGGACCTAAAATGCTCTCGAGATTCTTGGTAACTTGTTAGTTCAAAGTTATTACTGCATATAGAGACGCTTGCATAATCGAGACCTGGCTTTCAGAACCCCTACACTGTAATTAATTTATATTCCAGTTGCCAAATAAAACCCGCACAAGCTGTCCTTAACGTTAATTCTTCCACTATAGTTGTTGTTATGCGACGTTATAATTCAACGTGCTTTCTAGTAATTCCGTTTTCCATCTTAGGAAAGAACGGGAATCACAACACTCTCATTGGAACACAACTAACTTCAATATTATAAGTTATACAACAATGATAATTATCAATGGACACGGAATACACAATCAAGGTTCACAAGTTTTATTCCTTAATAGCTAGGGTACAATCATAGGTCAGAATAACAAATCAAGATTTAATATCATGCATGGAAATTTACTCTAAAATCAAACATAAATAATGAAATATGAATATGAATAATCACTAGAATAATAAATGGTTTAGGAATATATAAACTGAGTTCTAAAAATACTGTTTGATTTATGATTAACTTTTATGTTAATTCAGCGTATACAGGAGATTAAACTCAAAGAGTAATAATAATGAATATGAATTCACAAATAGGTTAAATAAATATATTAGTCATGTATGCGTGACTGAAATATCCTCGCCGGGTGGAAGGTTAACGCGACGTGAATATACAGAGTTGGAATTAACTCAAATAATACACTACACAACTATAAGTCATGTAACGTGATAATAACAATAGTCAAATTAAGAGACTGAATAGTAAAACACTCTGTGAACAACTAATCTATAAATTACATACCCAATGATGATGTTACATACAAACAAGATCTGCATAAGCGTTCACTAGTTTTATGTGTAAAAGGTGTATGTATTATTTCCCGAACAAACATATGTATTACTCTTCATAAGAATATAGGAGCCTATACTCGAAAAACTATATATATATTTATTCCAAAGATAGGAGTGTGTTATGTTCTCTATAAAGTGAGCTACGGGCACTAGGATAAGGAAAGAATAGAAAATCTTCAGTATCACGTTAACGTGAATCTTAGCATATCTTGTTAACCCTTGTTGTAGTCATCGTTACACTTTTCAAAACAAAGGTTACTTAAAGGTTTGAGGAAAAAGATAGGAGCCTGGTAGAGAGTGGCGAGCACATGGTAACAGCGTCAGTTGTCCCTCCAAGGGGCTCGACTCTTCACACCGCACAGGTAGATGATACTCTCGCTCTCTCGCTTTCTCTCTTGCTTTCTTTATTCGGGATCACTTAGCTACACCTCTCTTCACTGGTTTGCACTACTTTTTATGACTGCTTAAGGGGGGAAGTGGCTAGCGGCCCAGTGGTCTTCATTGCGCGGCTCGCGAGCCAGTGGCGGCTCGCAATGACCTGATTGGTGGCTCGCAAGAGAGGAGAGAGAGAGAGAGAATTCATCAGTAATCAGAGAAATGTCCAAAGTATTAGATATAAATTGCATCATTATGCCGTATCAGACGTAACACTTAGTCTTAATACAATTGCTAATGGGAATAGGCCTAGTGGCCCTGGCAATTCTTTACTTTTCAAAATTATTCAACTCAAAGAGAAAAGGAGAAAAGAGAGAGCAACCATTATACAGGAATGATGAAAGAGAGAGAGAGAGAGAGAGAGAGAGAGAGAGAGAGAGAAGAACGAGCCTTCTGTACAGGAAGTGTACGTGTGGGTTACATAAGTCCAGCGCTCGGTGGCCCATACTCAGCCAGTCTTGTCCATTCACTCGTTTTATTAACACCACATCAGAAAAGTGGGTTATGGTGCCTCGTAAATTAGTGTTATTTTATGAGAAAAAGACCGTTTCGGTGTATGCATGAAATGTATGGACCTAAACTCGTTTTCTTACAAATTCAAACGCTGTATTTTTCAGAGTCACTAGTGCACATCTGGATGTCCTAACAAGAATAGCAGGGACAAATTACAAGTACAACATTACATGGAGAAAACTGGCTCATTTCCGGCCATCACAACATTAAATGAAAGTATTTATTTTTTAAATTGATACAGTATTAGTAAAGTCAAGAATTTCAATATAATTCATTTTTACTTAAGAATTTCAATATAATAATTGTTACTAGTCTTGTTCTATAAATCTGTGGCTATGGAAACCCACAAAAACATGTAATTTAGTTCCTATATATATTTGTTTCTGCTTATCCTTGTGGCTTATTTGCCTTATGGCTTATGCACCTCTCACTCTGAATATGTCCTGAACTTGTGGCTCTCTTGAAGAAATTAGTGAATAACACTGGGCAAGCCCCTACGGAAGTCACAATCCGAACTAGGGTTACTAGTTAAGTATGTTCTTCCTAAGAAGTACTCAAGTATATAACCTCAGTTTTGCCTAACTTTATCCTGGGCACGGGCAGGTCCTATCCCTTTTCCAGTTAGGGTTAAGTGGCTGGTGTCTCAGGGTAGTAGGGACATGGGGTTATGTTTTTTTTAAACTTATCCCAAGGTTAGGAGTCGCACTAAAATTATGTGAGAGATATCTCTGTGACGGGGTGGACATTCTCCGCTTGTTTGTCTTTGGTTTAGGCTTGGAGATAGCTTGCTGGGGTGATGAAAAGAGATAGCTTGCTGGGGTGATGAAAAAAGGATTTCTGTTTGGGAACTAACAGAGAATTCATAGGTTGTATGGAGGTGACTTGGGAGGAAGGGGAATAGGGAATGTCTACATGTTGGGTTGCTTGACTGCCTTGATTGTGTTCGTTTTGGTAAGGAGGTACAGGAAGATATTGAGGGGGTTGGTGGTGAATTTCCATATAAAATTTCCTCAGTATAGGCTAAGTCTGGCTCAGGGTAGGGTATGTTTTGATGGAGGGAGAGGGGCGCGTTTTCTCTCGCGGTACATTGTTCAAGCAGAGTCTGGGGGTGGTGAAGTCTGGTAGCTTGTGATTGACTTTTTATGCTAGGAATGCGGCAATGGATGATTTGATTGTTATCTGTAGACGGGAGGAGGTGCTTGACTGGTTTTGGATTTTGTTGGCTGGACCCCGTCATCTCGCCATCACCTTCCAGAAAAAAAGTCCTGCCCTCGGGCTTGTAACAAGTATGTTTTTGATGTTTTAGTGCAGACGTAAGGGGTGAGTCTTTGTAAAAAGCACTACCATACTCTGGCTTGTATATTATTAGGGGCGTCAACTTCTCTGAACACAGTGAGGTGGCGGGGTTTGTTGAAGGTCTGGGCGAGGTGAACAAGTTGTGCAGGGGCATGGATGGGGATGTTCTCCTCGTTCATTATGAGTGAGAGGCTGTTCACCTTCATTTTGGTGGGTGTTGCTGGAGTTGTGTCTGGGCTGGGAATGATTTTGGTAGGAAGTTTAGGGTCACTGGTGACATCGGGGGAAGGTGGGAGGAGCTGAGATGGGTAAGAGTCAGGTGACCTAGGTTGTGTGGGGGGAGGGGGGTGTGTTGTTGGGATTATTTTCTGGTGTATTTGTTTGTGAATTCACTGGGGGGGGGGGGTCGGCTGGTGTGGGTTTGGTAGACGAAGGATCTGCAGGTGTGCTGCATGGATTTGGAGGGTCCACAGGTGTAGGGGTGACAGGTGGCGGCTTCGTAAAGGCACGGTTGACAGGTGGTGGTCTGGCTGTGGTAGGGGTTTTGGCTCAGGTACGGCAGGGGACCACACTTTGGTCTGGACGGTACGGCGGCCAGATTTCCTACATTGCGGCTGTGATACAAGAGGAAGAGAAGGGCTTAAAGTGGGGGAAGTACATAAACGGGGTTGTGGAGGTTTGTAGATTGGGGGCTTTGGGAAGGGGGATGATATAGCTGTAGGGCGTGGTAAAGGAGAAAGAAGAGTTATAGTGATGCAGATAAGTGAAACAATCGTTCAAATGGTGATGCTAGAATGAAATTTGGTACAGGTATTCTTCAAAGCTCACTTTCAAAGCACATACCGCTGGCCACGCAAAAATTCAATATGGCGACCATTTTTCAAAATGGCCGACACATCTGACTGAGCCCTACTGTTATGGAACTTATGGGTCAGTTAATTGAAAGAAAAAAGACATGAATACTGTCCAATCCATTTTTTTTGGGCTCTAACGTGGTAAGTGAAGGTAATTTTGTCCAAAGCAGTTGCATATTAGACTTTAACTAAGATGGCGTCCAAGATGGCCGCCATTAACCCGAGGAGGCCGGATTTTTTTGGCGATTTTCGGTAGTGTTTATGGCTTAATAGCTAATCAAAGAATAAAGATAGAGAAATGAGTCATAAACCACGTGAGAGAGTTCACTTTCAGCTTTTGTCTCGTAAAAAAATTCAGCTCCATAGGCCCAGTAGTTACTGAGATATTGCTTGTTTTCGTGAGGTAACTTTTCCGTGATTTTCCGTGTTTACGCACCTTTGCCATAGTGAAATTTCCTTAAACCCATTGTGTTGACATCACGGTAGTTTCGGTGATATTGGAACTCAGTGAAAATTACCGCAAAAGTACCGTGACGTCATACAAGTAAATAGCAGCCATCAGCAGGCTATTTAAAGGCTATTTAAAGCTGTGCTATTTGAGTAGTGTATCGGCCTTCTGGGGTTAAAGACAAATTTTGTGATATCTTGGCTATTAGTAGAGCTAGACAAATGATTTTTTCATCTAATGTTACATTTTTGAGGTCAGAGAATTAGAAAGACTTGTCACATTATTAACTCATCAGGGTCATAAGTAACTAGACATAGTGAAGGAAGATTATATCGTAGGAAACGGCCTAATTCACACCATTTATACATATCCATTGAGTACAAATAACATTAGTAAAAATACCATAGAATCAAAGACTCACACCTCACATTTGCAAGTGCACAGAGCTGTACAGGAGAGACCCAGCCTGTAGCACTTGCACCTGCCACGACAGTCTGATTTACAGCCACATTTGGTCAGCTGTTCGCAACTCTTGGCTATGGGGGAGTTGGCTGTCCAGAAGACGTGCCATTCTTCACCAACCTTCTGCCATCCCCATTCAGCAGGACTCTCTGCTTCTGGTTGACACTGGGTTGCTTGGGCCCAAACACAACCAGCCTGGAAGGCAGCTTGTCTAGTGTGCTGAAGCAGAGCTGCTCTTGTTGGTGGAATGGCCTCATAAGGCCTCTGTTTTCTGGCAAACATGTCAAGCCAGGCCTCATCCACAGTGGTAGCAGTGCTGGACCTGTCATACATCAGTATGACAAACCTCTCCAGTATCTCCAGGTCACCATCTTCCACTGTAAGAGGGTACTGGCTCAGCTTGGAGAAGACAGGGGAGGCCTCTGGACAAACATCCCATGTCTGCCAGGCAGTTTTCTTTCCCTTGTTACGGAAGGCTGAAACAGTGTCACACCCTGTGAAGGCATGAAAAAATAACATGCCTTTAGCCTTCTCCTGCCCCATACAGCGATACAGGCCATGCACACTGATCCAGCGCCGGTTTTGACCGTGACCAAATGCCACCCATAACTGCTCTAGCCCCAAACTCTGAAGGGCTGGAAAGGCACTCACTGCAATGACCACAACATCTGTATCATTTGCCTTGACCATGACGGCTTTGCTCCCATGTTCTGCAGCACATTTGGCATGCACAAAGATGCGGCTGTCAGCTTCCTCATGAGAGCACTTGTCCAGTCCTTGAAGACCAGTTTCATGAGTGCTGAGGACTGCATATCCCTTTGTGACAATTACCAAGTTTGGTGCAGACATTTGGGCAACCCTGTCTGCCAGGAACTGGAACAACTTCGTCTTGTTGTCATTATGCCTAAGGAAGTTATGCCAATTGGATGGAATGCTGTTCTTGTTTGTCACCTTGCGTCTTCCTCCCTGGCCATGTTGAGACCTGGTCTCGGCTTTGAGGCTGGATCGGTTGTACACATCAAAGACAAGATGTGTTGTCTTGTACTGCGTAGCATAGCTGTGAATAAATGGCAGGAAGTCCAGAGTTGCATAGCCCTCAAAGGTCTTTCCTCTCTTTGGTGGCAAGACATGGACCAAAGCAGACCCATCTACAATCAGGTGGGACCTTTCCCTGTTGTAGAGGGCACTGAGACACACTCTGTGGTACTTTAGCTCCTGTGCAATAGCATCTTCACCACTCAATTTAGCAAGAAGCTTGCCATCGTTAAGTGCCTCTGCATACTCTTGTAGCCTCTTGTTAAGGTTCATGGTCATTACCTGCCTGAGATCAGATGCAGGTGCCACTTTCTCACAAAAAATACAAGTTTGACCATCATAGCTAGTTCGACGTTGCTTTGCATGATTGTCTTCAGACTCACTACTTTGACGATTAGATCGGCGTTTCCTTGCGCGATTCAGCTTGCTGTTGTTAAACAACAACCGGCAGTTGACATGGTATTTTGACTGATTTTCTTCTCAATGTGTCATATATGCCGTCACCTTCATCAAGCCTTGTTGGATCCACGATCAATGGCATTTCCTGGATTTCATGAAACATCGGTATGTTGGTAGCCAGCATGGCATAACCGTCATGTTCAAGGGAATAATGGGTTCTAGGTGATGTTAAATCTTCACCTGTTTTGTCTTTCTGGCAAAGACAACATTTTGACCAGTCAGTTTGTCTTATGGGAAAAATGGATTTTGAATCTGCCATTTTGCTTTCTGATTAAGGCTGAGGGTTTATCCTTTTACCACCTTAACGAAATTACACACACATTACTTTATGGGATACAACTAGGTTCGGGTGACCTACACCTAGCCCGATCATTCATCCAGTGCCATTTAAGTCCCGTGTGATCTGTACACCATCCAGGTAAGTACATGAGCAAGTCATGTATAGCCCCCTTACCCTTGGCTCGGCTCTCCCGCGCTGGCACACCCTGTCAATTCAGGTGCGGCTATCTAACTCTATCTACTAACTACCAACTACTGTCTAGTAGCTAATTGATATGGGGCTGTTAGAAAGCATTTGGGACACTAAATTAAACTACACTACAACTTATAGTATAGTACAGTAAACTACACTACAACTTATAGTATAGTACAGTAAACTACACTACAACTTATAGTATAGTACAGTAAACTACACTACAACTTATAGTATAGTACAGTAAACTACACTACAACTTATAGTATAGTACAGTAAACTACACTACAACTTATAGTATAGTACAGTAAACTACACTACAACTTATAGTATAGTACAGTAAACTACACTACAACTTATAGTATAGTAGAGTAAACTACACTACAACTTATAGTATAGTACAGTAAACTACACTACAACTTATAGTATAGTACAGTAAACTACACTACAACTTATAGTATAGTACAGTAAACTACACTACAACTTATAGTATAGTACAGTAAACTACACTACAACTTATAGTATAGTACAGTAAACTACACTACAACTTATAGTATAGTACAGTAAACTACACTACAACTTATAGTATAGTACAGTAAACTACACTACAACTTATAGTATAGTACAGTAAACTACACTACAACTTATAGTATAGTACAGTAAACTACACTACAACTTATAGTATAGTACAGTAAACTACACTACAACTTATAGTATAGTACAGTAAACTACACTACAACTTATAGTATAGTACAGTAAACTACACTACAACTTATAGTATAGTACAGTAAACTACACTACAACTTATAGTATAGTACAGTAAACTACACTACAACTTATAGTATAGTACAGTAAACTACACTACAACTTATAGTATAGTACAGTAAACTACACTACAACTTATAGTATAGTACAGTAAAATAAGCTGACACTGAACCCCATGCTGAGTTGCACAGCAGCGATGTTAACAGTGTGCCCTGGTTGTGTGTTGACATCACTCTATTATATTTGCAAGATCTCATCACTGCCTCAG